>JAABOM020000101.1:27016537-27053806 GCA_011800125.2 Solanum clarkiae
TCTGTGTCATTTCGAATTTCAAGAATTAATTTTGCTCAAATCAATTGAGTTTAGATTGATTCTCGATTTTCGAATAAATTTTCAAAAAATTTTATTTTTAAAGAGTCGGTCATTTTTTCGGCATAACAAATAAAATTATATTGAAAACATGAAACTACCTCCTTTTATTTTTAGAAATCTTTTCTTGCATTAAAGTTTAATCAGTTAATTATTGAACTTCTAATTATTCAACTCTGAATTATTATTTTATGTAATTAAAAACTATCAACATATATTATGAGCGATTGAATTAATTTTCTCATCTCAATCGTTTCACAATAAGCTAAATTATTTTATCAAACTAATAGTATTTATATAATTTTTTATATGAATATTGTATTTATTTAATAATAAATATTATTTAGATATAATTTTTAAATTGACACGCCACATACGTACAACACACGTGCACTAAAACTAGTCTTACCAAATAGACTAACACACCCTATAAACTCTAATAACATTACGTTTGAAGTTGTCGTTCACAAACTTATTTTATAATAAAAATAATAATAATTTATTTTATTACGAATTATAATTTTACCACTCGATCCTCGATGATCATGCAGGAGTAATATCAGTGAGTATAGACAAGGAAAAAGGGCATTTGGTGGTAATTGGAATTGGGGTTGATATTTTCAAGTTGGTGCAATGCATAAAAAGAAAATTCAAGTGTTCTTAAATTGTGAGTATTGAAGAAGTGAAACCCAAAAAAACCTGACCCGCCGACCCAAAATCCGAACCCGATTCCAAAACCAATTTGTACTTGTCCTTCAATATGCCCTTCATGTGTGCAATACTATCCAATATGTAAACCCGTTTATGATCCTTGTGATGGTCCCAATTGCTCTATTATGTGATAAGTTGAACTAGAAAGGAAGTTACAACTCTGCGAAATTCAATAATTTTGATCAAAATTAGATATAAATTAAATAATTTGTTTAAAATTTCATAAGTTGCTTTTTTAGGATTTCAAAAAAATGAACTCAAAACTTTGATCCCGCACACCTTCATATTTGCAATATATTTTTTTTGGTTATTCAAAGATGTTTATTAATTTTCTTTGATTTTAGAGTGTTATTAATTCTTGATTTCGTGATGTGACGTGACATGGATCAATTTTCAAATTGTCTTTTATCAAGGTGTTTTTACTGAGAATATTCACGCATTAATTGTAAAATATGTAGAGATTTTTATGAGATAAACGTTTGTGTATGATGATAATGACTCGTTGAGGTAATTGGGAGTGGTGATGGTCATAGTTGAGGATGATAATAATAAATAATGGTGAGACGATGAATGATTACAATTTTCATATAAAAATGAACGAATTTAATGAGTTATATTTGAATGATTAAAATTTGAATATAATTTGTATCAATGAACAAATTGAATCAACAATAAGATTGAATCAATTTACATCAAGTTCAATATTTGTATTTGTGTAATTGATTATTGTGCATGTTAAATTAATTGTATTAACAAATAATTTGTATCTGGATATAATTGTATCAATGTTGTATAAAGTTCAATATTTATATTTGTATGATTGATTATCATTTCTATCAATATTGTATCAACAAATACTTATGAATTTGTATTTTCTATCACTGGAGATAATCTGTACAATTGAAACTTATCATTTGTATTTGTATAAACGATTACTAACATTTGTACTTATATAATTAATTATTATGATTTGCATTCGTGTTGAGAGAGAAGGAAAGAGGGGAGAGCTCGAGGTAGAGAGGAGAAGGGAGGGAGAGTGGCGAGGGACAAAGATAATAATAATAATAAAAACTCTAATTATAACTACAGATTATAAATTTTTAAGATTATAATGATATATGTATCGTAAATAAATATCGTATATTTGTCTAGTTATATAATTTTTCGTATCTCGAAATTATTAGGGCCACAGAAAATGCAGCAAAGGAACATGGGATTTTTGTGAGGCCCAAATAATATCACTGCAATTCACTAATATCAAATTAAAGCTAATATCACTGCAAATCAGTATGTAAAATAATATTTGAACAAGGACTTAAAAAATTGATTTTAAATAGTGATTGATAATGGATAGTGTTTTAAAATTGACTTTAAATGAAAAACTTCATGCATGAAGCTCGGCTAAATGAACTTAATCCTATCTTATATATATTGTTCATGTTCTAGATATTTAACCGTGGATATATGGGGAAGAGATCAACTTTCCAGATGATACATCAATCGGGGTTTGGATCAATCATTTGATTGTTAGTACTCTTTTTCCAATAAAACATCAATTCACCTGCTTGCATGCACGATGTTATTCGTTCTTCAAAATTTATCAAATTAATTAATTTTTAAAAAGTAAAACACGATAACAATTAGAGACGAGCCAATAATATCCAACACACGACATTATATATGCATGATTTAATTAAGAAATGCATAGTTGCTTTTAATTTAATTTGAGAATTTCAGTTGGGTGGAATATTTTATAGAAAACAAGGACAAGATATTATTTCAGCAAAGTTGAAGTTTCTATTTAAAAATAAAATAAAATATTGCTTTTCTCTATGGTACGTAATATTATTGGCTATAAGTCATTAGGTGAGACAATTGACCAAGTTTTATCCTCCAGCAAATTAACAATATAATTAAGAGGAATGGGGAGTTGATTTAATTTTTTTAATTAGTGGAAGTTTGAGGGAGTCATGTAATTACGGCTAATAGAATTATGATATTAATTTTTTTAAGAAATAAATAATTGTAAGTATTATTTTTTTAATATAATATATGACACGGTATTTCTCTTTGTCAAAGAAGAATTATATGAGAATAATCATGACCTATATAAATGTTCTTTCATTATCATTTTGACTAACAGAGTTAAGTTCCATTAATTCACAAGAACATGAAGGTAATTAAGCCTTTAAACCTGGTTTAATTTGATATAATTTCTTCTTTTTTTGTAATTAATGATTAATTTTGTGATGTACAGAAAAAGATTGTGATTGATCTCCCTCTTAGCACTGATCGATGTAGATCAAAGGCTATGAAAATTGCTGTTAGAAGTGCAGGTATATATTTACTAATATTTATGTTTATTTAATATTTGGGTAGAAGCAATTTTTCTCGACAATCATCTCAAAGTCGATCTTCAAAAAATTATTTGTTTGTTGATATATATCGTTATCATTAACCAAAATATATATCATTGTCAATTATTTGAACAAAATCCTGATTAATATTTTTCACTCTCTCCAATTACCAAGCAATAAAAATATTTTTTTTTTTCGAAACTAAGTCATTTTTTGAAACACATGCATGTTCAAAAGATTGACTTTTATCATACAAAATACACTCACACCCTTGAGTACTGTAATAATAATATGTTACTTTAGTTTAGTAATGATTCAAATGGATCAATAACAATAAAAAGTTGTTCAAATAGGATTTTGAGATTGAATATTCATTATTTTCTATTTGAGTTTAGAGTCTTAGTTTTTTCGGGAGGAGAGAAAAGCAAAATGACGGTATGTTCTTTTTTCTTTTTTTTTTTTCGGGGGGAGAGGGGGTGGGGGGATATTATGATCACCAAAATAAGCAAAATGACTTTCGCCACTTTTGGAGATAAGCAAGTTTTCTCGATAATCATCTCAGAATCGATCTTAAAAATATTATTTGTTTTGTTAATACCATTGTCAGTCATTTTAACAAAATGCTCCTTTCTTGATAAATAATTTTCACTTTCTTCGATTACTGAGCAATGAAAATATCTTTTTCTGAAACAGATGCATGTTCAAAAATGTAACTTCTATCGTACAAAATGCACTAACACACCCTTGAGTACTGTAATAATACTACGTACATTTAGATATTTATTTTTACGGATCATATTCTTACCACTCGATTCTCGATGATCATGCAGGGGTAATATCAGTGAGTATAGACAAGGAAAAAGGGCATTTGGTGGTAATTGGAATTGGTGTGGATTTCTTCAGGTTGATGTTTTGCATCAGAAGGAAATTCAAGTGTTCTAGAATTGTGAGTATTGAAGAAGTGAAAGACGATAAACCCAACCCGGAACCGGCCCCGGAACCGGACCCGAAACCGAATGGAAAATGTCCTTCTCCTTGCCCTCCATATGTGCCGTACTATCCAGTATGTGCCCAACCCGTTTATGATTATGATCCATGTACAGCTTGCGCTATTATGTGATGACAGAAATTAATCTATATCCAATATAATTTTTTTTCATGATTCAAAAGATGTTTATTATTACTTCTTGATTCTATGATATATGAGCATTGATCTTTTATCAAAATTGTTTACATAGAATTTGTTTAATTTGGTTTATGTACGACTTATATATTAATGAATTATAATATGTTGTTTAGTGTGTATAGTCGATTGTAAGTTGAGAATTCGTGTTATGTATATGGTGAATAATAATGAAAAATTGTTATTCGACGATTGATATTCTCTTATCGTTAAAAAAGCTAGCTCCTACTGTGTTAAAAAATAATTTAAAATTATCCTCTTTCCACCTATCAGACTCTAATTGCCAAAAATATTAAATGTAAGTCCAAAATACTCCTCTTTTCAGCAATGTGGATTATTACAATCAGATCTTTCTATAACGATCATCTTCTATAATAACATTTTATTATAACAACGATGGTTTTTGTGAAACCAATTTTTCCTGTAATATATGTTATGCTGTATGTTTTATATAGTAACATTTTGTTATAGTGGACAAATATATCAGAATAAATGACACTATTATAGAGATATTTGATTATATATTATGAGTTTTTAAATTAAATGTGTATTATTTTATTAGTCCACATATAATTAGGAACTTATAGGTGGAAGGAGGATAATTTGAAGTCATTTCCAATATGTTGGTGCATTTTGATTCTTTTAATTAATTTTTTTTTAGTTTAATATGATAAACAAAACTAATTTTAAAAGCATATGAGTGCACAATTTATTCCTTATTTACACATATATATTCGATCTATATGAATATTATTTTGTATAACAACTCAATCTAGAAACTAATATAATATATTTAAATATAATTTAGGACTCATAAGCTAATTTATTAATTATAGCTCCACATATGATTATTGATGGTATGTTTGGTATGGAGAAACATATTTTTGAGAAAATGTTTTCAAACTTTTCTATATTTAGTAGATCAAAATATTTGAAAAATATTCTCTGAAATAAGCTCTTTAAAAATGAGAAAAATGACTTTTCTAATGAAAGTAGGAAAAACAAGTTGCATAAGTGACATTTCAAGTTTATTATCTCCTCCTTACCCACTCAACAAGCAGACCCTTGACCATTCCAACCTACCGTCATTCCTGAACCCACATTCCCCTTCCTTGCTCGCCTCTATAATGTTTCGCCTGGATAACATATAAATAATATTTTTTTGCTTATTTACCAAACATTGGAAAATAAGAAAGTGACACATTTATTTTCAAGAAATATTTTCTAAAAAATCATTTTTCGATAAAAAAATATTTTTCCTTCGCGCCAAACACACTAATGTAAAATATTTTTTTTTAAGATAACACGTATGTACCACTTCATCAAGTTTCATTAGAGAAAATACTTTTTCATAAAATATCTAACTCCATACCAAACAAATCTTTTTTTTTTAAAAAAAAGAATAATAATAATAATACATATTGAAGGTGAGGTAGAAGTTAGAATTGGCCTGTGGAATCAGTAAGCCATTGTTTATTTTCTTATATCCAATTTTAAATTTTAAATAAAAGAATGTCTACCTGTACTTGAAAAAGAATATCCATATACACAATAAACTAAAAGAAATATAAAATATTAGTTTTATAAAATAAGGAATGGATCAACTTATCCTCTTCTTTGACTTCTATACAACATCAACGTGTGGGTTGCCTTCAAAAAATTTTGGAATCAAATATTAAAAGAATTTTCATTTTATCCTTATTACACAAATATATACGAATGATTTTAGATTACAAGTTTCAAAAATCTTTATTTATTTCTTAAATATCGTTTCAAGTCAAAAGGCGTCACATAAAATGAGACGGAGAGAGTGCCGCTTATAGTAATGCATAACAATATTGTGATAAATCTGCATTTATATTAAAAGCGAATTATGCGTGCAATATAAATATACTGTAAGTGTTTTAAAATATGTTATGCTTCTTTGATAAGAAATTGATCATTGAAGTGAGTGATAAATATATTATACATCAATAAAACTTATTATTATATATATTTTATAAATAGTTCTCTATAATATCTATTAAAAATATATTAGAAGCGCTCAATGAATTTTCTTTGATTATTACTATAAATGATAAATCTACGTGTATCTTCTAATAAGACCCACATAATATTATCGGGCCTAAAGAACAAAATAAATTGCTGGGTAGAAATCAAGAAATAGACAGAGCCCAAAAATATGGGCCTTTGTAAGCTTCTGAGGCCCAAATAATATAGTATATGATCCACGTCTCTGCTCAGTACATCCTACGACCCTATTTGTATTGTATGTACAAAGTAGTTATAATAACATTTATGGTCGTGTTATATGTAAAAACATTAGCACAAAATAGTATCTTGTTATCCGACCACCCCCCTCACGCCCAGTGCTTAGCATCTGATGCGTGGATAATTTTTTCGGGGGCCCAACATTGAGTGAGACGGGTCCTGCTCTGATACCATGTTGAAGTAGGTTTTAGGCCTAACTCACACTCGGGGGCCCAACATTGAGTGAGACGGGCCCTGCTTTGATACCATATTGAACTAGGTCTTACGCCTAACTCACACCCCAAAAGCTAACTCAAAGGGAGGAGGATTGCCTAAACCTTATAAGGAGACCACCCATCCCCTTAACCATCAACGTGGTACTTTGTGTGTTTCTCAATTCTTGCCTACCCTACAGATATTTGACTTTCAATTCCAACACTTTTTTATTGAAAAGCAATTTTCGTAAATCGAACTTTTATTATACAAGTGTTATATAAAATAGAGGGCAGATTATAAGAACCTCTGAATTTGATTATGAGGCAGTCCAAAATATAATTTCGTTAATTTTGTCAGGTCAGAACAAACTATAGGCATCATGAATTTGTATTATGATAATTATTTAATTGAAAGAAGAAAAAACTTGTAGTGCCATTACCAAAAATTCAGGACAGCTGTCTATTAATTTATGCACCAGCCAAAACATTGAACAGGATTTTGTGCCCTCATGTGGAAAGAAATAAAATACAATACACTTTGTTTTTCCTCCTCGATATTCGATATTTGTATTAAAAATTTTTAATATTCAGAGCTCAAATCTAAAATCTCTTATTAAGAGTGAAGGAATTTTATTCATCTCATCACATTGATCCTTTATTGGTAAATTACTTTGTTTTTCCATTCGGTGTCTACTACCCACTATATTATTCTGCTTCTGGAGTTGATATATTTTTATTGAGGGTCTTCCGAAAATAACTTTTCTATCTTTATAAGGTAGTTATAAGGTCTGCTTATATTTTAAGACTCTACTTGTAAGATTTTACTGAATATGTTGTTGTTGGTGGTGTCTACTACCCCATAAAGGCTTGACTAAATCTAGATTCCCGCTAGAAATTAGGAACAAAATGCTCCCTCATAAAGATGATTCTGTACCCAATAGAGTTCAAATCCGACACGTCTAATTAAGATTCGTGAAAGAGTACCATCCTAATCCTTATAGTTATGCTATGTCAAAATCTCTCTTTCGCCTCTCCTCCCTGTCTCAATTCTAATTGATTAGCTTCTTTCTACGCATGAACCAATGAATATTGTACAAACAACTTTTGAATTCAAGCAAATAGTCAATGGTGGATTAAATAAATATAACTACCATTCCTACTACCAATGGACTTTTAAGATAGTTCATAAGACATTATAGGAACCAAAATCAAAAGTCATTAGTGCTCAGTTGCTTTCATTGAAACATAACAGAATTTTTATGCAAATGTAAACTAGCCATGATATGATAGTGCTAGACTTGATATTTGGGTCATAGTGGCCAAATAATCAGTTATCAATTTTGTAAAAATTCTTCAATGTTAACATTGATTACTCAACTGTATATCCTTGGACTAACTATCCACTATTTTTTTTTCGGGAGAGATTGGTATCCCCTAAGGTATCTCTTTTCGATAGAATGATAGAATCCTAACATATAGCAGTTGTAAATATCAAATCAAGTCTTCGCTCTTTAGATCAGTTTATCCATAGTCGAGGAATTTCTGTAAATTTGTCCTAAATATGACCTTTTCCTTCCTTAAATTAAAGAGAATTTCTTGTTCTTTTTCTAATAAGGATGATGAGCGAAGGCTGATGGATGAAGATAAAAATTGAGGCAAATCTAGCTCTTCAACGAGCTAAAACATGGGTGAAGGCTAGAGAATGTCTGCTTCCGATTCTTAGATGAGGAAAATAATTCTTTTCATGGGAGATCGACAAAAAAAAGTCATTCATTAAATCTTTTGGAATGACAAAATTGAATAAAGACTTTAATTCATTCAACCTCAACCTTCTAACTAATCAAGGCTTTGAGATTGACCAAAATAAAAGTGGCCCAACACATATAAATGTAAAATTTCATATCGTGGTCGAGCATTTTTATATGAGATTTTCAATTTGTTCCAAGAAGAATCTTTAGACCATAGTCTATAAGGTTGATAAATTGCAAATGGTTATCTCAAAAAGGAATAACCAAAAAATACTAAATTTTCGTAAATCCAGAGGTAAATTGTACTCAAGATCCAACATTGCTAGCATATATACTTTTTATATTATTAATTTTTTTTTAATATAAATATACAATCTATAAAAAACTTACTGAATTCTCAAGACCAACCAAAGACTCTAAATCCGCCCTAATTACTTTATATATTCCAAAATATAAATATATTAGCAACTTGCAATGGAGGAAGGGTATTATGAAAGACACCATGAAGCACTCATTAAACCTATATCGTAATTACTGAAATTATCCTAGCCCCATGATGTTAATTAATTATGACCCCCCCAAAAAAAGAATTTATGTGTTGATATTCCAACACCAATGAGCAGATTTATTGGACTTTTTTTCCTCATATATTAATTTTAAGTGATGGAAAAATTAAATCTATATTTATGTTATCCATTTTTGTTGTTGAACAACCAATTATCAACTTGATTAGTACCAATTATACAATATTTAATTGACTAATTAATGCAAGTCTAGCCCATCACCCCTAAAATTCTTATGTGATTAACTTCTAATTGAATCAAAATAGTGTAAGTCAATCACTATGATTTTAATCTAATAATTAACCACAACATCCCATGTTACTCAAAATCTATTTAATACAAAAATTAACATTCTAATATTCATAATAGTGTAAGTCAAGCACGCAGTTATTTTAACTTCATATACAATCTGAATTAATTTCATCTTTGAAATACTATTTTTGTCACACTCAAAATCCCATTTAGGCTGACAGAAACCCATTGCAAAGTTTCGAGAGAATCAACCTGTAATCTTGTACTATCTATGAACATTAGAAGATGTTTCCATGATAAATATGCTTTCATGAGAGTAAATAGTATTAACAAGTCAAAAGAAAATACATACGACTAAGTCATTGAAGTCTCGACGTCTAAAACACGAGACACCACCCTATTTATTTTGTTGTTATTGTTGTATATATAATTTGAATTGAAATCAATGGATATATTTGATCCTTTCATACAAGTTGTCTTAAACTATATTATTAAAAAGTACCACTACTATAAACAGAGACTTGACAATGGATCATAGGTGGAAGTTGATATATATATATTTATATATATATAAAGATTGCTTGCAAGATTCTAATATTTGCCCCCACACACTATAGATACCTTTCTTGTCAAGTTGCCATTTCTCTTCCAATAAAAAGATTGCTTGTAAGATTCTAATGAAAAAGATCCTTTAATTCATCATTGCCCCCACCTCATATGTATTTTGCTTTTCCAACTCCATCAAGATTAATTGTCATTATTATTTTAAACTTTGGCTTGTTTCCTTGGGAAATATCATGAGTGTTTTATTCAGTGTCTCAGTTTTTGTTTTGAATATTAATTAATTTAGATTCATGTCGTATAAAATTGTTTAAAAAAAAGTATATGTTATCTGATTTTTTTATCAAGCTCAAAGTTGAAATTTGATGAACAACAAATAAGTATTGTTCATTTCATCACAATCGATGATTAATACTTGCTTGTGTTATTTTTTCTCTAGAAAAATGACAAAATGATCCATAATGTTTGGAGTATATGTTTAAAATAGTAATTCTATCAAACATGGGGGAGGGGGGGGTAAAATTGGAAAAGTACAAAATAAGGGGAAATTTCTGTCATTTTCTCTTATTTTTCCTCATAATTTCATATATATTTTAGTCCAAAATAAATACAAGTTGGATATTAAAAAAAGAGTGAAATATAATTCATTTCTTGTGGGACAGTAATATTTTAGCGGTAAAATAACTGAAGTTTATACTTTATTTCATAATATATAATGTAACATCACAGGTTCTTTGCCACATATAAAAAGTTACCAATAGGAAAACTATTTTCATAATGCCATTATCTTATAACTCATCTAGTCATAAGTTAATTTAATTTGTTGTTAAAATTAAACTAGATTATTCTATAAAAATTTAGATATTAAAAAATTATTCAACAAGTATTATAAATTATTAAAAAAATCATATTAATATAATAAAAAATATATTTTAAAATATTAATTAAAATTTATGTCGTTGACTGTAAAAAAATTGTGATCTTAAAAAAGAAGAGAGAAAATGTCTTTCAAAACTCTTGATAATTTAATTTAATTAAATTTTAGAGTTGAAGTATGCGTGGATAATTGGACTATTTATCATTATTTAATCCATTTTATCCACTTATATTTCAACTTAAGTAATATTTAAGCAGATTAATAATTTATTTATTTATTAACTTAATCTATCTTAATTTAATTAAATTTATAAGTTCAATACCGTCTTTATCTAATCTGAGAAAAATTTCCAAATTTACCAACTTGTGGTACGTGGAAAGAAATTCATGAGTTGTTAGTTGCTACAGTTTTTCTATAATCAATTTTTTATCTTTCACGTAACAAATATATATATATACACCAACAAGAATTTGCAATAGGATCAATAAATTCTTTTTTTTTTAATTTAAAAAATTTATTTTTATTTGAATAAAAAATAAATAATTTTTCTTAGAGAAATTTTACATAACGTAAATTTATATTAATCAAAATTTCAATATAATACCCAAATATATATATATATATGGAAACAGTCGCTTTATGTTTTTATAGGGGTTAGACTGCGTACATCCGACCTCCCTTCACCTCGCAATAAGCGAGAGCCGAGGTACTGGAGTATATTATTGTCGTTATATATATATATATGTTGATTAATGAATGACAAGACATACACCTACATGGTTTACGTGTCACTATTTCTATTAAACGTCAAAAGTTTGTTCCTTTCTTTCTAGACTAGACACTAAGGGACCATAAAATAAGATATTTAAATATTAAGAAAAGGAAATAAAAAAATTAACATTCTTATACAATTAATTGATTGCATGTTTTGGACGTAATTTGGGGCTGAAAAATCATATAGTGAATAGTAATTAAACTTTATGCTAATATATTTCTTATATTAGTATACTATATTTGAAGAAAAAGTGTCACTTTTTATGCACCAATTTTTCTCAATTTTTCAACAACTTTCTGAAAATTTCAACTTTGATTTTAAATTAAGGTACGGTAAATTGACTAAAAAGATGACAGATGTTTTTATTTTGATAAATTTTTTAGTATAAATATCTAAATTTGATAATTTTAGATACTTTTGAGACGTATTGTCAATATTAAGTAGCAGTTAAAATTTTGTATTCATTGTTTCTATACTATGCATAGATCATATATATCATGGTGAATTCTTAAAAAAAAATTATATCTTTCACAATGGAACCTGATAAGTGAGATCTCGAGTAAATGTTTGAGTTTGAGAAATTTCTAGTCTAGTACGTATGTGAAATTCACTAGGATAAGAGATATTATTGAACCAGATAAAACAACAGGCAATGAAACTAAAAACAATTAAAGTCTCTAAATTTTTTTAACGAATAAAATTTGTGATTTTATTTATCAAGATCATGAATATATATGATTTTGCGTATTCTTTTGATTCTTGTCTTCTAGTTTTTCAATTGATTCAAGGATCTATACTATTGTATTGTTTCTTGAATGAATGATAACTTTGACCTACTTGCGATATATTTAATCACTAAAATAAAATTATATCTCAATCAGTATTTCAATAATATTTTAATCTCTTTATAAATACTCATAAATTTATAGGACATACAGAAATTCACATATTCTACTATCGTTAATCCATTAGTACCAATTTCAATTTGGTCAAGAAGAGACATATGAAAAAAAAATTGACTTATTTAAATCCAACATTTGAATAAGTAATAAATTTTAATTGTCACAATTAACGTGATATCACGGATAAACTATCCATAATTTAATGCTAAAAAGTTATTTCAAGATATATGTCATAGGCTGGGGGTTTATTAATTTGGCATGACCACTTAGTACGTACATAAATTATTTAAATTTATTTCGTTATACTTTAAGCACTTTAAACATATAATAATTAATCACGGTTAAATAATTAATTATTCATTAACTTATGGTAACTCTTCTTTATTTGGGTCTAGAAAACGTTTATATCACTGCAAAACATAAATTTTAGTAAATTAATGAATTAAAAAAAGTTTATTAAAGACGTCCACAAAATTTTCTTCAATATTTTATTTAATGAGAAAGTGTTGTTTTGAAAAGAAAAAAGTAACCCTCAACCTAAATATCTGATTAATCATTATAATAAGTTAAGAATGTGTGATTATTCAAACAAATAGTAAAGACAATATACACCACGTTAAATTATTGTTTATTTAAAATAATCAACCCCAATATTTGGATGAATTAAATATAAAGTGCAATAAGCTCTTTTTTTTTCAAATAATATAAGATTTTTTTTCCAGCCATATATCATTTTTGACTTGTAGTTTATATTATATTCGTAATAATTGAAAAAATATCATTAATTTTTAAATTGAAAACATATTTAGAGCTAAATATTATGAAAACTAGTTACAAAATCCCGTGCTATGCAATATAACTATGCACGGGTTTAATAGTTATTTATAAAGCTATTTTTAATAATATAATTCAATATTATTTAACCATTTTATTAGATATTATTTTATGGGCTTCTCAATTGTGGAAATTATTTGGTAATGATAATATTGTGAAATCACTAAGGGTCCCATTAATTTAAAATAACTGAACATTTGAAGTAGCTATGAAAATTATTTATGAGGAGCAATATCGTGAAGTCACTAAGCAACTCTTTAAATAGATTAAATTAAAAAAATCTCCAAGATATTTTTATGGGTCCTTCAATTGTGAAAGTTAGTTCTTAGGGGTAATATTGTAAAATCACTAAGCAACCGCTTTAAAAAGATTCAATTAAAACTATTTGAAGCTACTGAGAAAATTATTACGAAATCATGATTGAAGCTATTGAAAAATTATTTATTAGAGGTAATATTGTAAAATCATATTTGAAGCAAGCAGCTGCTTTAAAAATATCAATAAAAAATTTACGAAATACTTCATGGGACCCATATAATATATGAAAGAAAACAAGCAGCTGAAGCACACACATCGATGAAGACGTACCTGCTTGCCGCCCCAACTCTCTCTTTTATATAATTAGAGAAAATATAGTGATACTCTACGTTGCCTCTCAAGCTAATATTTGTCATATGAAAAACATAAAAAGGAGTGACTTTTTTTATAACTATTTTGTATTTCATAAATATTCATTCGATTAATTTAAATTTATATCATATAACGTTGATCAAGGACTTCAAATGTCACACTAAAAGAGGATTTATTCACTCCTAATATTTGAATTTAAAACCTATTAAGCAGTTTTATATTAGTAGATGAAATGATAATTTATCTTCTTATATGATCCAATACAAATCATAATATTTTGAGTTAAGACTTATGTGTGTAGGGGCTCATCCGACATGGTATATATGAGTCAGAGAACTTGCATTCAAGAATAGTAATGCTTTTAAAAAAGACGTGATTCATTAAGTGAAAGGCGGTGATAATATTTTTTTGATAATTATTATTTTTAAAAACTAATTTTTAGTGTTAAATTAAATTTAAAGATCTATTTCCATAACCAGACATATTGCACTAAAATAATGCTAATTAAGAGAAAAAAATGTAGCAATACAAAAGAGGAGAGCCTTGAAGTAACTGATAAAGTTATTATCATATGATAAAAATGGTATATAATAAATCTTTGTAATCAGATCCTTTTCGTAACCCTGCACATAACAAATACTTAAAATATATCGAACTTGTCTTCCTTTTTTTTTTTTGACGTAGCACTAAAAAACAAATTTTCCACAAAAGAAACGAATAAAGAATTAAAAATTAATGGAGGAGTTGGAAATATTGCAAATAAAAGCAAGATACTTTGCTTGAAAGAACCAAAAAATAAACAATGTTACTTTCCTAAGGATTTACACATGGCCCTTTTCTACACTCCAACTAATTTATCCAAAAAATTGAACCAAAAAATACTCACTACAGTGTCAATACTCAATACAATACCAAATTTTCCACAAAATTTATCCGATTGAATGTCTTTCGGAAACAATCTCACTATCTCTGTAACATAGTGATAATATCTACGTTTTATCCTCCTCAGACTCTATTTATAAGATTTCATTAGTTATATTATTATTGTACTACAAACTCGTCTGATACGTGAAATAAAATGAAATTTTTCAAAATCTAATCTGTCATCAAATTTAGAGAACTATAATCTCGAAACAAGTTTGTTACATAATATAAAATAATATATCAAGTTTAACGTTCATTTAGTCCAAATATACTCTTTTACCTCGTCAAATATGAAAGAACTATAATCTCGAGATAATTTAATCGGGATGGCGCTACTAGTATATAAAGAGAGTAAACAATCAATCATCCCTTAAGTGTAGTGTAAGCCAAACAAATTACCAAAAAAGAAATCCTTTATTTGTCTCCCAAATTCCTTTCTCAAAGCTAAAACTAAAACCTCTCTGCAAAAACTTCATTTTCAATGGCGTAAAGCATTATCAACAAACCCCTCTTGCGTGTCCGAAATCTTCACACAACTGGGGCAGCACCCAATAGAGAAAATTAAAAATAAAAACCCATTTTAGAGAGGAATAAACATTCAAATTGATTTTTGTTTTGTGGGTGTATGAGGAATACAGAGAAAAGTAAAGCTGGGAAAGGCCGGAGATTTATTGTTGGAAGGGTTTTTCGATTGTATCCATGAAATCACGACGGCGCTTGTGTTTTCTAGGATGAGTGATTCTGCTTATCGTGTTGATACTACTTCCCGTCTTGCTCAATGGAGAATCGAAAATTTGGCTTCTTGTACTTACCGAAAATCCGATCCATTCAAGATCGGAAAATGGAATTGGTTAGTTTTTTCTATGATATTTCAGTCAATTTTAGCTGTTATTGTGTTACAAATCGACCCAATTTTGTTTATTTTTCCTCTGATCAGCATATATTATAATCCATATAACTGAACATTTAGCTAATTCAGGCAAAAATGATTAAACTTCAGCTAGATGAATTTCGTAATTTTCGAGGTTGATCCTGCAAGTTGAATATCTGGTATAGTTTCACAAGTGGAGTCTCGGAATGCTAGACTGTAGTAGAGGGACTGGTTTCGATAGAAACTAAACTCAGCATAAATTGCCTGTGTATTTTTTTGATTATGGGTATTTGAGTTTTTGGCAAATTTCTTAAAAAGGGGACAAGCTACATTCACCTGAGGGGTGTATCATTCCTTAGAGAACTTTTTAAAATATATAGGTTAAATACAGATATTTTGATATATATCAATTGTTGAATATCCTTATACAAAAATCATCCATCCATGTTCAGAAAAGTATGAGTGTAAATGCTGGCTCCGCCACTGATGTTCAGTATGATAGTGTAATTGTATGGTAGTGACAATTTTGATACTCAAGGAGTGTATATTATGTTGTTTGAAAATCTCTTTGTTTGATTGTGAAGGCACTTAGCTGTGGAGAAGAACAGGACATTGTCCATTAAATTATATCCAGAGGTATCACATTTCACAAGAGAGAATCCTCCAATTGCATCTTTTATAATTAGATTAGTATCGTCATTGGGAGATCGCAAGACTTTGATACACCCTGGTAAAAATGTCTTAAACTCATCAATCTCGTACGTGTTTTTGTTGATATTTTGGTGCAATATTATGTTTTTGGGATTAAAGATATTTCTCTTTTGTTTTTTTTCTGTGTTGTTTCTATGACATCTGCAGAAGTTATAGACAAGCAACTCAAGACTAGCGACGATTTTGTTTGGCCAATTGAAGTTCCCTTAACCGGGAAGTTCATCATTGACGTTGAATTCCTTGATCTGAAGACTGCAGCACCGAATGTACCTTTTCTCATTTCCTCATCTTTTCATTTATTACTATGTTAATCTATGTTCAGATATTCATATGGAGCATGTTTTCCTTAATATAGTAGCGTAAAAAACTTGATTTTGGATGTGTCATGGTTCTTTATTTGCTGCCAAAACTCTTATATTTGAATGCATTAGATTTCTTCTCAATCAAATCTGATGTCAGTGGCGGATCCAACCATGAGTCACGGGGTTCCGCAGAACCCTATGTTTTTGTGTCTAACACTATCTATATGTCGAAAATCAGAAGTGTTAGATATGCTTTTCGAATATCACAATGCCTTTAACCACGTGATGTTCTGCTTCACGAGTAAGGATGAAGCTTGTTCAACGGATGAGATGTTCCTAATGTTGCATTTTCAAAACCTCTTTAATCACGTGGAGACTTGAACTTATATGTCGAAGATTAACATAGTTTTCCTCATCCATGTTCATTTGGTGTTTTGTGAACTGGCAGAGTGGAGAGCTGTGCTCAATCTGGTCTGAAGGATTAACCGAGAAACAATCGAATGCAACTGCGCTTTCGTCACTTGGTCGAATGTTGTCTGAGAGCATTCACACGGACATCATAATAAATGCTTCCGATGGAAGCATTGGAGCTCATCGTGCAGTTCTTGCTGCAAGGTCACCTGTTTTCCGAAGCATGTTCTCCCATGACCTCAAAGAGAAAGAATTATCCGCCATAAACATCTCCGACATGTCAATAGAAGCTTGCCAATGTTTTCTGAATTACATTTATGGGAACATACAAAATGAAGAATTTTTAACCCATCGACTGGCTTTGCTTCGAGCAGCTGATAAGTACGACCTCTCAGATTTAAAGGAGGCATGTCATGAAAGTCTAATGGAAGACATTGACACGAAGAATGTTCTTGAGAGGCTCCAAACTGCTTCACTCTATCAAATGCCGAAGCTGAAGGCCTGTTGCATGAGGTATCTCGTCAGGTTTGGTAAAATATTCGATATAAGAGATGATTTCAATGCGTTTCTGCAATATGCAGACAGAGAAATCATCACCGAAATCTTCCATGAAGTTCTTGCTGCTTGGAAAGGATTCTGATGTATATTTAGAGCGAAAGCGGAAAAATTGAACAGGGCAAAGTTCCTGCTGCTTGATTGATTCTGTATTGCTTACCAGATCAGTGTGTAAACATATGTTTACTGGGCAATATTCTTTGGTTTAAATGAATTTGGTTTGTGTATACTCAATCTTGTACATACATTTGATTTTTACTGAAACATGTGTTACCATTGAGCTTATGAACATCGATATCACTGTGATAATTTTATAGTCATCAATAGCAGGTCGAAAAGATTTGCATGAATGTGTGTAGTACATGTGATTTGTTTTTTATTATTAGTCATTCTTCTTTGTACTGTTCTCTCTCTTTTTTTTCATATCTAGTATTTTCTGCTTATGGTGCTTGATTGTTGAGACGAGTTTTTTCGGAAACAGCCTCTCTATCTCTATGAAGTAGTGGTAAGGTCAACGTACAGTTTATCCTCTGCAGACCCCACTTGTGGGTTTCATTGGGTATGTTGTTGTTGTATAGTACATGTGATGTTTACTTGTTTGTTAAGAACTGAATTGTGGTGAGATAGATGAAATATTTGCACCCTCCGAGATGAAAAAACTCCTGAGGAGCGCTGTTTGAAGTTTGAACTTTCACTTTGTAATCCCATCCTCCCACCCTCTTCTTTTTTTCCAACAATATGTTAGTTGGCATTTATGAAATCATGGTGATTCATTACTTGAAAGGCTTGTTGAAGATGATGTAACAAACTAAGCAATGTAACTTTGCCTAGCCAGAAAGTAAACAATCAATGTCAAGGCATACCTCCCAATGAAGCAACCTTGTATATAATACAAAACATACATCAAATTGTGATATGTTAACTTTTCAGTAAAAGCTATATCTAAACATGTTTATTCAGCCTTTTTATGATGTAAAAACTTGTGTTACGAGAACAATGTCTGTCTAAAGTTAAATGAATCAAACACTTTAATAGAGTAAGGAGATTCTCACCTCGAAAGAAGTTTTATGGGGGCAGGTTGACATACCGTCCCAATATTGAAAGATCAAGTAAGTTGGTGACGTGACTTACAGAGGCGTCTGTGACCACAGCTCCGATGTACTAATCTCTCCAATTTGATTTTAGTACATCTAAATATCAATTTCCACCATTTTTGAACTCTTTCTCTACCAGGGACTTATAACAACAAATGAAAGCAAGACTTCATAAAGAATATTACCGGAATATCATGGGAACATTCTCTTTGGACTGGCAATAGAAACTAAACCAAATAAGATGCCAATGAATTATGGGCTTGGGCTTCATTTGGGCCTTCATGTGTAAAAGAAAGGGGTCCCCCGTGTATTTTAAATTTAATTCTTAGCCACATGAGTAAAGATAAATCACTCTCTTTGCAATCAAAATGAATTGCGGCCTAAGCGAGAAAATAATCAAAATCCCTAATGTATGAGTGGCGTTTTTTTATCGACGATTGGACAGGAATGAAGCTACAAGTTTGAATACTGGTTCAGTTACATCCAATAACTTTTGCTCAAAATGTGTCTTATTGTTAAGAAATTCATAAAAATATATTCAGATACTAAATTTAGAAAGCAGTTATTAACACTTGAAAACTGTTGTTGTAAAATCTACAACCCATAAATTAAAATTGAAATTTTAATTCCAACTCAATGTTCAGGGGATTAAGGAATTTCCCAATCAAATGGGATGCAATTGAACCTTGTTCTTTACCTTTAGCTCCTCCAATTATGTAAGATACTCGATCAAATAGTCGAAGTGTGGAAAAAAAAAGGAATCTATTTATTGGATATATTTTCTTTTTTTTTTGTAAGTCCCGTAAAATACGCATTGAATTTTTTATTTGATATTTTGAGTTTATTAAAAAAGAAAAAAAAATTGAATAGACATTTGTCACTTGTGTAAAAGTAATTCGATACTCATACATATAAAAGTTACTACTAATAGATATCAGATAAAATAATCAAGACAAGCGCAAATAGTTCCTCACACAACAATTGTTAAGGGTCATTTGGAGTCTACTACTTTTTTAGGGAAAAAGTTAGGTTCTTTTATGGCAGAAAAAAGTACTTAAAAAGCAAATTAAAACAAAGTGCAAACGTCCACTTAAATTCCTCAAAAGACTAAAGAAAAGTTACTTGAAAAAATCCAGAAAATTAGTAAAGTGAAAAACGTGAACTATTTTGCAGACTATAGTCAGCATTAAATTTAAATACATTAATATGAAAATTAAGTACCAGAATAAAAATAGTCTGCTAAAAAGGGGAAGTTACAATTTTTTGTTTCAATTTTTGAGTGGATGTACTAGTGGTGAAGTAAAAAGAAAATTTATTAAAAGTATTTAAATTTAATATATATGTACAAAAAATAATTTTTAACTAATATATTTCGTATAATTTTCTATATACATAAGAATACAATTTTGATTCGCACTTAGGATTACATATGACTATGCTACTACAAATTATTCATGTCCGATTTATGCTACTAAAAAATATCGATATCTGATTGATAGCTTTGTACTATATAAGACTACGCTACTACAAATTATCCATATCTAATTGATCACTTAGAATTACGCATGACTATGTTATTACAAATCATCCATGTCCGATTGATCACTTTAGACGATTACAAATTGTTCATATCTTCACTATATATGACTATTACAAGTTTTTGCTCCAAAGCTCATATGGCTAATTGAGATATAAATGATTTTATGCCTAAAATAATAGTCAAATTTGAATATAGTAACAGAATGAATTTGGATCTAAACAGAAGAGGATAAACTAATTTCAACAGCAAATTTACACCAAATCAACTACTACTAGTGCTTCATATAAACGAATCAACAGATGTATCATACCGAAAAAACAGAATCTAATTGGAGGGCGAAGGAGCAGTAGCATTAACAGAAGGAACCCCCAAAAAGGGCCTTGAAGAAGAACAGGCAGCGTGGAGGCAATTATCAACGACATGAAAAGTATCCTTCAATTTATGAAACCCATTTTTGAAAACTCCAAATCCGAACAAAAATCCGATCGCCACCACAACTGCTATCAAACACACACAGAGCATACACATTCTGCCGCCGCAACACATTTTTCGATTGGATGAATTTGTGGGGTTTTGGATTATATATAGTGAGAGAGAGCAGTTGATCTGTTGGAGAAGGAAAAGGAGTGGGGGTTCTTCAATGGCTAGCGGTTACTCTACGCATCCTCTTTCTGCTTTTTAAAGGGACCAACAAATCCTATCTCAACAAATCTTCTATCGTGAGTCATTTTTATTTCATGTGAATTTAAATTAATCAAATCTTATTTTTATGCGATGTTAATTTGAATTAATTGAGTTTTTATTATTTTTACAAATATATATTATTATTTGTTTTTTATTCTAATTGTTTAATTTGATATCTATTATTTTTTATTTTTGGGATGATATTTTTGAGATGAACATCTTTCGAAAATAATTTGTGCATACATCCCCAAACCTTACTTGTGCAATCGCATAGAGTTCATTTAAGAGCATGTTTGAATTGATTTATTTTTTATTAAAAATATTTTAAGCACTTATGTTTAAGCAAAATAGATAAAACTTTGAGAATGTATTGTGATACTTCAGGGATAGCGTGTAAGCAAAATTTCAAAAATTTATCAATGTAATAATTTATTTTGAGATTAATCGTATTCTAAGTCATTCCAGATTAAATTATAATCGATTAATGAAAAATGTTGTACTCAATATCTATGTCAAATTCATATTTCATATATCACTTTTTATATTTTAAATTGATTACTCAAAAAAGAACTCTTTGATGATAAATTATAATTATAACTTCTTGACCATTAAATTATGTCTCTTTAGAAAAAAAGAACGTAAAATATTTATTTGAGCTCCTATTTGTTATTATTACATACATGAATAAGTTTGTGGCAATTACATACATGAATAAATTTGTGGCGTTACGATATTAAATTTATGGATACGTGAAAGAATTCAAAAAAGCAATTATTAGTCACTTTATAACTTTTTTCTAAAATATCCTTCTACTATCTCCAATTCTTTTATTTATCATAATTTTTTTTAATAGTGAATGATATAAATGTTGATTAATATTTTAAAAATATAATTTTTTACCAGGTTAATATAAAAAAATTATAATTTATAGTACTTTTAATATAATTTTTGAATATCTAAATTTTATTTTAAAATATCGATATAAGATAATATAATTTAATTTTAAACATCAATCAAACTAACTCTAAAAACTATAATGTAATAATAAAAAAAGAACAAAACGAGTATATGTGATGTGGGGACACTATATAATTCTTTTAGTATTTATTATCCATTTACATTTTATCAAACCTTTTATTCTACCTTTATTTTCTACTTTTTTGATTGCGTTGCTTTTCCACTTATATCCTCAAAAAGATTCTTACACAAAAAATTGACATAATTTACAAATATCTACTTTTCAATATTTATAATTTTATATATATATAAAAAAACTATGAGGATGTTTTGTAATTTTATAAATGAAACTTCATGACAATGAAATCAGATAATATATTATATGAAAAAGATAAAGAATTTTATTATAAAGAGATTTTTCGCTTAGAGCAACTAAAAAGTGATTAGCTTGTTTTATTAGTATTTAGTACCATAAAAATTGATAGTAACTTTCACCTAATCCTTTTCAATTAGGTCCTATTATTCCATTATGAGACCATTTGTTTGTTTGAATGAAATGGACAAATGAACGATTACTCTAAAAAGAAATATGGATTAGGGAGATTAGTTTATCTAAATCCCAAAAATATTTATGTGAAATTTGTCATCTTCTTCTTGTAAATTATTGACATATTTTTTGTGGAGTTCAATATTATATGTTTGTTTTTAATAAATGGAGGTCATAATTTACGATTTGGAGTGCGTAGACCTACTTTTTGTTCCTTTTTTTAAACTTCCTGTTCTTAAGTTTTATATGTACAAGTTGAATATTAACCAATATGTGCATAAACTTCAAAACTTCAATCATATAAGTTCAGATAGAAAAATAGTTGAACTCAAGCATATATAATCGAAGTTTAAGCAAATATTACTAAAGCGAGACAAAAATGATTGAACTTCAGTCATATTATATATCTAAGCATATCCAAAATGAATACGTATACATCAAAATATAAGAATTAAGATCAAATAATTAAATAGTGATATCAAAATCAAATATTCGCGCATTTTCCATCTTTTTTACCAAAACCTAGCTAGAGCATGTGAGAAAGATTTCAAAAATCTATCCATGTGATATGTTTTTGATATTACTCTAATTCTTAAGACGTAAATTATTGACAAAAAAAAATGTTTACATTCGATATTTACGTCAAATTCATATCTCATACGTATATTTTTATATTTTTATTTGACTACTCAAAAACTCTTCGACAATATATTCGAATTATAATTAATTTGTGATCATTAAATTAACTCTTGACTACACTGGATAATTTCTCATTATGAGAAATGGTATAGTTAAGTATTTTCACTTTAATTAATCGTAAAACATTTATTTACGCTCCTATTTGTTACTTATTACATTAATTAACAAATTTGTGGCGTTGCGATATTAAATTTGTGGTTACGTAGAGTGTATTGAAAAGAACAATTATTAGTCACTTGATGACCTATATTAAATATTCTTGGGACACTATGGTTCTTTTGGTATTTATTACCCATTTACATTTTATCATATTGAAGTTTTACATGTACAACTTACCCTCCCTTACCTCGTAATGGGCGGGAGTCTTTGAGGCATTGGGATAATGTTGTTGTTGTATAATACCATTCACAAGTTTTACATGTGCAAGTTGAATTTAGAAAACTCCAAGTCAAGTATTAATATGTGCATAAACTTCGAAATAAAATAAAAGTCAAACAAAGATGATTGTACTTCAACTACATAAATTCAGTAGAAAAAATAGTTAAACTCAGACATGTATGATTGAAGTTCAAACAAGAATGACTAAAGCGAGACAAAACGTATTGAACCTCAATTATATATGCCTGAACTTCTTACATATAATGTTTCAAACAACGCATATCGTAAAATATTCAAAATGGATATACATACGAAATAAACTTAAAATCAAGTACAAGTCAAATTGTGACGTCAAAATCAAATATCTGTACACTTTTCTTTTCTGGTATGTAGAATTTCCTTTCGTTGTTATGACAAGCTGAGAGCAGTGCCCGTTCCCTTGTATTCGGGGAGTTGATGTTTTCTACCAAAACCTGGCTAGAGCTGAACAAATAAAAGCCCATAATTGTATAATTAATTGGGCCCGTGGATTTTATGGGCCGGACTGATCAATTTTTAGCTCGACCCAAGCCCAGTGTTTATTTAAGAGGGAAGACATTTAAGATAGTACCCTTTCAAGTAGTATCATTTAACATTATTTTTGAACTTTTTAATCGTTAATCATTTTATTTTTGAAGATTTATTTATTCGACTAATTTAGATTTTCACCTTACGATATTCGTTCTCGATACCATATATACTTTATTTTTAAAGCTCAAGTCTAAAATATTTAATTAAAATGAAAAAAAAATATATCTTAATAATAATATTAACAAATTTAATGTCAATATTATAATATTTTAACTAGACATTAACAGTTGAACCCCTAAAAAAACTTAGATAGTGACATCCCCTAATTTAAACCCCACTAGCATATTTTAATTTAATTTCTTTTTACCCACTTATGGCATGGATTAGTTTGAAGACTGATGAGCAAGCCATCAAATTACAAATTCACCTTTTTCACTTTTCTAATTCCGGTTGTTTTTATCGTTCATATATGATAATTTTTATTATGATTTAAATTAAAATTATTAAATTTATCAACTCACTTCATTGATCATTATATATCAACCACTTAAATATATTAATTTGATATATTAGATTTTAATAATTATTTAATTACAGAGTCAATTATTTTTTTTTCTCTGATTCATTTTTATAGTGCAATGTCCATAAAATTTAATACTATATCATATTATATTAAGTGATGATGAAAGACAACACTAAAGTAATAGTTGAAAGGACGATAACATCATAATTATTGAAATACAAATAATTCATTAATTTAAATTCTTAAAAATTAATTTACAATAGTGTAATCTTATATGTAGATCTAAAACGATTTCGAGAATAAAAACACTATTCACGATAGATCTTTGAGCAAAAGTCTTAAATATTATATAAAAATAGTACCATTCATATTAGAATACCAACAACAACAACAACATTTTTTGGGAAAGCTCACAAGTGAAATATGAGAAGAGTAAAATGTACGCAAATCTTAGTACTATCTCATAGAAATAAAAATGTTGATTTTTAAAGTAGAAAATATTAGAATATCAAAAATTAAAAAAAATTAATTTATAATCCTTATTGTTCACAAAAATTAAACCTCCCCTTATGGTAGATTAGACAAGATTAAAAAAGTACTTAAGAAAATTTAATAATAGTATACTAATCTCATCTCTCTGGCGGCTCTGCTCCCAAGTCTGCATCTTTCTCTCTTCAGTCGGATCTCAAAAGTATCCATAAACCGATCCATCTTCTTCTTCTTTGTTGATTCATCCAAAATCCCTAATTCTCTCTGCAAAGCTATACGTACACTTTTCTGTATCTATCCATTTTCCCCTTTCTATCAAACCACTCTTAGTTGTCACTATCATTTATGGCTTCTTCTCCTGGCAATCCGAACCAACCAGGTGGTACTGTTTCTGGTACTGGTACAGGTACAGGTCCATTTGATATCCATAAATTCTTCAAACCCTCAAACCAAACAAACCCTAATCCCCAAAACCCTACTTTAATTTCATCCCCTTTCCCACCTCCAAACGCTTCGTACCCACCACCCACATCCACCGGAGCCGGTGCCGGAGCTGGACCCGGTGGGGTTTACCCTTATCCACCTCAGACAACAATCCCTTTTCACCTTCATCCTCAATTCAGTCACCATATGCCTCAATACACCACCACACATGATGCTCAGTTAATGCATCAGCAGAGATCCATGTCTTTCCCCACCCCACCCCTTCAACCACCCCCATCTACTAGTAGTCCTCACCAATTTCCTAACCCTAACCATGGTGCTAGGCTTATGGCACTGTTGAGTGCTCCGCCGTCTACTTTGGAAGTTCCTGTACAATCCACCATGCCGATGCCTCCTATACAACCTACGACCTCGGGGTCTGAGCTTTCAGATTACTCCTCGGGACCTAATGTTGGCGTTCCTCATTCGGGTCCTGGACCATTAAGAATGCCGAGCAGTAAGTTACCTAAAGGGAGACATTTGAATGGTGATCATATTGTTTATGACATAGATTTTAGGTTTCCCAGTGAGGTGCAGCCGCAGCTGGAAGTTACTCCCATTACTAAGTATGGTTCGGATCCCGGTCTTGTATTAGGCCGGCAAATCGCAGTTAATAAAACTTACATATGTTATGGATTGAAATTGGGGGCTGTTCGGGTTCTCAACATTAATACTGCATTGAGGTCATTGCTTAAAGGTCTTGCACAGGTTGGCTTTTCGGGTTCTCGAAGATTATTTCGTTTTCTATTTGTTTAGATTTCTTAGCTAGTACATGCTGGAATATCATTATTTATCTGTTATGCAAACCTTAGAGGAACAATGTTACAACTTATGCTAGTTGCCAATCATAAAATGTGGTGGTGGTGGTTATATTACATTAATTGTGGTTATATTACATTATAGTTTACAATGCGTTCCGGATAATTATTTGAACCAATTTATGCCTATTCATACGAGGGTGCCTAATTGTCAGTTTGGTGTTTTAACATGCATTTCAGCTATGGAAAAACTTTAATTTGGTCGAAGGACACTGCTTCTATACGGATGCTTTGATCGACACATTTGCATTCTTAGTTGATGCGTCTGTTGCGTGGGAGATGAGAATATGCTTTGTTTCATGGAGTTTGGAGAATAAGCTTATGATATTAACATGCATTTAAATTCAACTTTGTCTCAAAGACACAAAAAAGTATTCAGCTTGGTTGTCGCACTCTGCTGTCAGATATAATACTGTTATCTGCACATATGTTTCTATGGCTTATAACTGGATGACTTTCATGTACTTTCAAGTTCAGAGTTTAAGCCTGTCCTTCTAGTAATAGCTGTCCTTGACTTTTGATCGGACAAAGGATTCTTGTACTAGTTATAGTTGTCCTTGACTTTTGATCGGACAAAGGATTCTTCTTGATGACTTCCGGGCATCATTATTTTTTGTTGATTGATTAATGTATAAAATGTTGATTTGGAGTCTCGTGTGGTTTAAAGAGGAATTATTGATTTTGTTAGAAGTATGAAAAACTGACAATTATAATCTACTCTGTCCTTTGCTGATAAAATCCATGATTGTAGTCGTTTGAAAGTTTTGTTCTAATTTCAGAGGGTCACAGACATGGCTTTCTTTGCAGAGGATGTTCATCTCTTGGCTAGGTAGCGCTCTGCTCTTCTGTATTTTATCATACTTATGTAGTAAGTATTTTATGTTTCTAACTTCGTTTTGTCTCAGTGCAAGTGTTGATGGCCGGGTTTATATATGGAAAATTACTGAAGGACCAGATGAAGAAGAGAAGCCTCAAATTACAGGAAGGATTGTCATCGCTCTTCACATTGTCGGTGAAGGGGAATCTGTTCACCCACGTGTTTGCTGGCATTGTCATAAACAAGTAGCTACCTATCTCTCTTTTTGGGTATCCTTTTCTTCTGTTGACATTGTGCTTAACTTTTCATATGTTCTCCTCAATAGGAAATTCTTGTGGTTGGAATCGGGAAACGCGTTTTGAAAATTGATACCACGAAAGTGGGAAAAGGTGCAGTATTTTCAAGCGATGAACCAATCAGGTGTCCTGTTGACAAGTTGGTTGATGGGGTACAACTTATTGGTACCCATGATGGAGAGGTGACTGATTTATCAATGTGCCAGTGGATGACCACTCGTTTGGTATCTGCTTCAGTGGATGGCACGGTTCGTGAGAGTTCTGATTTATTTTGCAATTTAGTTATTTGTCCAATGTCCTTTTTTCAGTTCTTCTTTAAAAAGAACTGTTTGATGTAGGTGTCCTTGGCGTAATCTCTATCTAATGGTTCATATCACCCAACATGATTTTTGTTATGAAAATGATAACCTAACCAAAAAACTTCGACCACTACTTGTTATTAGCTGAACTTTCAGAATTTGAGTTGTTTGTATTTGTTGAGTGGGAGCGTATATATCTTTTGTTGAAAAATTGACTCCCAATTTCAAGAAGTTGGTAAGAATTGAATGTGAAATTTTTCAGTTTATGATTTGTTTACTTTTGACTGTACTTGTATGGTTCCTTGGGTTTGTATGAATTCATTATCTTTTACCTTTTGTATACGTTTTAAGATTCTGAAATGAAACTACAATTAAGTCTGATCTTGATTGTAAAATGTTGATATATAGCATGGCTAGTTGGAAAAGTTTGTTTCCTCTGTATTGACAGATGCCTGTGGATTTTATTTTGTTATCCAGATAAAGATATGGGAAGACCGGAAGCCTCTTCCAATTGCAGTTCTCAGGCCTCATGATGGTCATCCTGTTAGTTCCGTTACCTTCTTGGCTGCCCCACACCGTCCAGACCACATCATACTCATCACTGGGGTATGTACCACTGCATCCTGTGCTGACCGTTTTTGGTCTGAATCAACTGTTTCCACGGACTAGTTGGTTTTGCTTTTTAGAGAACGTCAGTCTTGGATTTCATTTACTACTGTCCAAGCTAATTCACTCGAATCTGTTTCTCAAATGTCAGTCTATACCCTTATCAATTAAAATAAATAAATAGATGTCATATTTTCAGAGACCAGTTATTCTTTGTTCAAAATGTCAATCACAACTTTTTCTTTTCTTCTCCATGAGTTTGCCTCTTGTTGAATCTTGAGCTTTAGTTGACCTTTTAAAGGTTTTCAGGGTCCTCTTAATCGGGAAATAAAGATATGGGCGTCAGCGAGTGATGAAGGCTGGTTGCTTCCCAGTGATGCTGAGTCATGGCGCTGTACACAAACATTGGAATTGAAGAGTTCAGCTGAGGCTAACGCTGAAGAGGCATTTTTTAACCAAGTTGTAGCCTTGTCTCAAGCAGGTCTGCTCCTACTAGCTAATGCAAAAAAAAATGCTATATATGCTGTGCATCTTGAGTATGGTCCGAACCCGGAGGCTACCCGCATGGATTACATAGCAGGATTTACGGTTACCATGCCAATTTTGAGTTTCACTGGGACAAGTGACCTATGGCCCCATGGTGAACAGGTTGTGCAGGTGTATTGTGTACAGACGCAGGCCATTCAGCAATATGCCTTGGACTTGTCCCAATGCTTACCACCTCCAACAGAGAGTGTGGTTTTCGAAAGGACAGAATCTGGTGTTTCGCGCGATGCTGCCAGTATTGAAGGATCGGCTGCTGTTGATCCCCCTGGAAGTAAACAGCAGGAGTTTCCTTTATCTAGTTCAGCACCAAAATCATCAGTACATGAAATTGGCTCTGAGATGTCGCCAACAGCTAGACATCCTACAAGTACTGCACCTACTGAATCCACCACTTCTCAAGAATTTGCTTCCTCCATTCTAGAAACTAAATCGTCTGCTTTGCCCAGTGTAACTAGTGATAGTGACATTGCCCCCACTGCATCACCTCCTCCTCCTTTGAGTCCTAAATTGTCTCAAAAACTATCTGGTATTAGAGGTCCGTCAAACAGCTTGGGGGCAGACACCTCTGATAACGACCAAGTTGGAAATCAAAAAGTTGTTGAATATCCAGTTGATTCGCAAAAGGATGGTGCGCCCTCAAACTTGTCAGAAGTTGCTTCTTTGGATGATGAACATAAAATGTCACAGGATGATGTTCCCTCTGGTATCAGTCATCCTGTAAAGTTCAAGCACCCAACTCATTTGGTGACTCCTTCAGAGATATTGATGGCTAGATCATCCTCTGAGGTTAGCATTGTTAATGAGCAGAAAAGTGAGTCAGAAGTGAATATTCAGGATGCTGTAACTAAAAATGGCACCCGCAATGTAGAGATGGAGGTTAAAGCTGGTTGTGAAGCAAAGTTCAATCAAAAAACTGATATTGGTTCTGAAGACCTTCATTCGTTCGTGTCAGAAAACAAGGAGAAGGTTTTTTGCTCCCAAGTATCTGATCTTGGGTTAGAAATGGCTCGAGAATGTCGTGCCTTATCTCCTGAGACCTATACTGTAGAGGAATCTAGGCAGTTTGATGGGGTTGGTGGAAGTGAGGGACCATCTCAATCTTCAGTTACACCAGAGGAAAATAATGACTCTGCAAAGGACATCTCTGAAAAAGATTTAGATCCAAAGATGTCGGTCACTGTTCATCACCCACCAGCTCCCAGTGGAAAAGGGAAAAAGCAGAAGGGGAAAAATTCTCAAGTGTCTGGTCCATCATCATCGCCAAGTGCTTTTAATTCAACGGATTCTCCAAATGAGGTTGTTGTTGTCAACTCAAGTACCCACTCTATGGAAACTGCTTTCTCACAAATTTCGTCCATGCGTGAGATGCTAAATCAGGTGCTTGCTTTTAGTTCTAAGAGCATATGTATTTATATATAGTTAGTTTAGTGCTCTCTCATTTTGTTATGCCTTTTTAATTGAACTTGTTTTATTCCATTTTTTTGTTTTAATTTTAATCATCTTTGTTTGTACTTAGTTGTGACATATCATCACTAATCGTGCATTAGCTTTTAGGTTGTTCCATGTAATTATAATAGTTGCTTTCATCATTCTTATCATTAATGAGTGGTGATCTCTGTTCTTTTCGTTGCTTGATATGCCACCTCTAGCTTCCTTTCTGCTACATAGCTTAGCCTGGCTGATTATCCTCCTGAAATCTGTTAAGACAATTTTTTCAAATTCCATAATTTTGGTGTTTTTATGTTTCATCTTCTGGGTCTACTACTATCAGAATTTTTATTATGGAACTCTTCAACTTCTCAAGTGGTGGAAGCTGATTTTCTTTTATATGCTTCTCTGTGTGGGAAGAGCACTCATTACATCATTGAACTGTGTCTTCAGCACTCTACTGAAGTTAAAAGATGCTGACGTTTCAACTTCCTGCAGTTCTATTCATTTGATTACATTACTAAACGGAACAAACGAAAGAAACTCGGTAGTTATGTTCTTCCACATCTTATTCTTATGTGTTTTCTTTTTTCCTCTGTTTTCTGTTCCATGTAGTTTCTGTCTATGCAAAAAGAAACACAGAAGCAGATGGAAATGATGGTTGCTGCTCCAGTGACCAAGGAAGGAAAAAGACTTGAAGCTGCCTTGGGACGGAGCATGGAAAAATCTGTTAAGGCTAATTCTGATGCTTTATGGGCTCGTTTACAAGAAGAGAGTGCAAAACAGGATAAGTCTCTCCGTGATCGTACACAACAAATAACAAATTCGATCTCTAACTTCTTAAGCAAGGACATGCCAGGTATGATGGAAAAATTAATGAAGAAAGAACTAGCAGCTGTTGGACAAGCTGTGGCACGCAGTATTACCCCTACTATTGAGAAAACTATATCAGCTGCAATTGCAGAGGCATTCCAGGTTATTATTTTGAAAATCTGAACCTTTTCTTTTCTTGATTTGCTTGTGTCGTGACTGAATGTTATGGTGCAGAAAGGAGTTGGTGACAAGGCAGTGAACCAACTAGAGAAAGCAGTAAACTCCAAACTTGAAGCTACTGTAGCTAGACAAATCCAAGCACAATTTCAAACCTCTGGGAAGCAAGCTCTTCAGGTGAGCTGAAAGTTTCTTATTGAGCAATGCCACTATTGTGGGGTTCAAAAACATGTTTTTCGTGATGTCGTGCTCATGTTTTTTCCTTAATGTATGGTTTTCAATGCTGGATTTCTAGTTAATCTTGTTTTCTATTATATGGCACAAGGAGTGCAACTTCACGATCCTTTCAACTTGCTTCCCTTCCTGATGCCCACCTCACTTCAGGTGGATACTGTATGCCTCAAATAAGTATCGGATGTTTCTTTTCTGATGGCATTGAAACTGTCATGCAGGAAACACTGAAATCTACTTTGGAAGTCTCAGTGATCCCTGCCTTTGAGATGTCATGCAAGGCAATGTTTGAGCAAGTAGATTCAACATTTCAGAAAGGGATTTCTGACCACTCAGTAGCTGCACAAAAACAGTTTGAGTCCGTGCATACGCCATTGGCACTTGCTCTACGAGTATGGACCTTTATATTTTGATTTATCCTTTTGTTTTCTTGCTGATCTTTTGTTGAACTGTTCTTTTTCTGTTCTTACTTTATCTAAACTACAACAATTATGCAGCTTGTTTGACTATCCTCTTTCCTAAGTACAACTTTTTCATCATTATATTTCCAAAAACACAACACCAAACTTATTATACCTCATATTTCGGAAACAAGACAAATCACTTGTTCCTCTCATATTGATAGTTGTGCGGAGTTAAAATTATTTTCTCAAAATGTGAAGGGGTGTGTGGTATCATTGTTATGTGTAGAGCAATTTTCTCCCCCAACAGAGAATTAATTCTGTCTTTGTTCATGTGGAAGCCATATTTCTTTCACTCTTGTTTCTCCCTCGGTGCTTCCATACCTGGTGAATGTGTTGATGTGATAACATAGAGACTCTTGAGATATTTAATTTATGGATGTATTTCTGAAGTGACTGGGATCACATCCTCCTTGGAATTAGATGCTTATTAGACTCAATTTTCAGGATGCCATCAATTCGGCATCGGCGATGACCCAGACATTGAGCGGAGAGTTTGCTGATAGTCAGAGACAGTTGCTTGCTCTTGTAGTTTCTGGAGCAAATTCCCAATCAGCAAATCCACTGGTTAGCCACATTAATAATGGATCATTGCTGCATGAAAAGGTTCTTCCTATACCATAAGTGAAGCAAAGAGTTATTAAGAATTTGCTACTGATACTTTGCTATGACCCTCTTTTTTCTGTCTTACTTTGATACCATCATGTTTTTATGTCTTCAATATAGATTGAGACACCTCCAGATCCAACCAAAGAGTTATCTAGACTGTTAGGGGAGCACAAGTATGGTGAGGCATTCACTGCAGCATTACAAAGGAGTGATGTATCAATTGTGTCATGGTTATGCTCTCAGGTATGCTGTTTACATCGACACTTGTTTAACAATGTGATGATGGCATTCTGTGGTCTGGTCTTGATCGTTTCGCGGTGTCTTATGCCAGGTTGATTTGCCTGGGATTTTGTCCTCACATCCTCTCCCTTTGAGCCAAGGAGTGCTCCTTTCACTTCTGCAGCAGTTGTCGTGTGATATTAACACTGAGACAGGCCAAAAACTCAACTGGATGAGGGATGTGCTATCTGCCATAAATCCAAGTGACCCAATGATCATAGTGCATGTTCGGCCCATCTTCGAGCAAGTATATCAGACATTACAACATCGCAAAACCGTTGCTAACATTTCTCCTACTGAAGCTTCAAACATTCGGCTTATTTGCCATGTTATCAATTCAATGCTGATGACCATTAAATGATGATATCAAGAGTAATGATTGTGTTTGGTGAACATCCAAAAAGCTCCCAGAGGATCTTCATGGAAAGGCTTCAAGTCGTGTCGGAGAATCCAAGTGTGCAGTGTACACCTACCTCCCAGTATCTGTAATCATTTTGGCCGAATTTTTAAGTTGTAGAGACTTTTAGCAAAAAGAAAAAAAAAAAAAGAAGGAACTTTCAAGTTGTAGAGTTGGTGTTTTCGGATGATGAACATTACACAAATTTTGTGCTTGTACATTGTTTCTCTATTTATAATGCAATTTCATTTCAAGTGGGAACTCAAAAATATCATTGTTCTGAATTTTCAGTGCGCAAGAATTTTACTGCCTGCTCTGAATTTCGAAATTCAAACAAATGTAGCAGAAAATTTGTGAAACGAGTATTTGTTCCTCAAAGAAGAAGATTTTCTTTCTCTTTTTTTCATTTTCGCCAATTGGCTCAATTACAAGCAGAGCAGAAAAAGGAACAAAGAAATGCAGTACGTAGTATGTACACTAAACTAAATCTCCATCTAAATGTGTGAGGGCGGAGAAAGTATCACCAGCATTGATCCGTCTCCCATCTCCGGGTCGGGTAAATCCGAAATCCATCAACCGACCGGGCAAAACCTCGCCGGCGGGAGCCTACGCTCAGCTTGAGATCGTATAAAGCTCTAGCTGAAGGATCGGAGAGCGTTGCATAAGCATCATGTATCTCGATGAAACTCCGCCCGTCGGCAGATTCCTCCGGTTGAGTTGCAGCGTCAGGATGATACAATTTCGCCAAATTCCGGTAAGCAGCTTTAATCTCTTTCGGTGATGCATCGCTTTTAACTCGTAACACCTCGTATAAACTCACCGATCTTCTCTCCATCATCGGAGGAGCCTCGGCAACGGCAGATGCACATATCATCGCCCTCCGAGTACTCTTCCCGGTGAACAAACTGCGGTGGTTGGATCCGACCGGCAGGGCGGTGGAATAGGATGATTTTTGAACGGAAAATGGGAAGGAAATTGGAGTAATTAGGGTTAGGGATTGAACCATTTCAATTTTTTAGGATAAAAGAGAAGTCGAGAAAGAGGTTTTTATATAAAACCAAAAAGTCTAAAAAGGGAGAATCTTTAAACCGAGGACGGCGGGCATACCCACCGAATTTTTTAAGAAATACAGTTGGAAAATGAAAGACTGTGTGCTGACGAGGCATTTTATTTTTACGCTTTTTGTTTTTTAACCTTCTAGAAGATTGAGTTCTTTTTTGTACGCTTTCCGATCTGATTAACCGGCGTATATTTTATCTTTTTTAAATTTTACTCGTGTAATTTCACTAGATATGTTATTATTGTTGAAAATTCATTTGAAAAAAGATTTCCCTCGAAAGATATTTTTCATATTAGGACTCAAACTTAAAATTTTTGATTAAAAGAAAAAACAATCCAATCGATCTAATGGACCAGATATTTTAATGTGAAGATTGAGAGTTATAGTAGTAGATGTAATATGTCAATCGTATGTTGTTAGAAGTGGTATAAATTATGGATTTTCTCCGATGCTTGGCGTACAAGACCAACTAGTGTTGGTATTTACTATTATACTCTCTAGTCTAGTCTAATACGAGGAGTGGATATGCTATGATATGGTACTGTTGGATACGTATATAAAAGAAAATAATATGTCAAAATAGTAGTTTAAAGAAGTCAAATATACTTTAGTATGTCAAAATAACAAAATTCGATCAACTCAAATATTTTTTCTTCTAAAATTCAATCAAAAAATAATTTTCTCTTCACGTAATAGTTGAATACTATTACTTAGACTTTCAAATGACTAAAACTTGTCAAAACTACAACTTTTAATTAAGCTAAGATAAGATTTGAATGATCATTTTGGACTCCAACCAATTTTGAATCATTTTATTATCACTTAAAAAACTTTCAATACTAAAATGTAATGTTTCTTTTGTGGGGTATATAAAATAGGAGAAAAGTCACTATCCTTGTCCATTAATTGAACTGTTGACGTTCACTTCATTTTCTTTTTAATATAAAGTCTTTGTTGGGTTTGAAAGTAGGATATATCTTCATGCACTTTAAATAAAAACTTTGAATTATAATATCATTCAATCGTAAGATAAGGCTTCTAGAAACCTTTTCCTTAATCCATTTCATAAATCACAAAATTAGTAATAATGAACGAATTATCTCATGTCTTCTTAATAGTAATGCTTTACCACTATCTCCAAAAAATTAAAAATTGCCTCAATTAAGTAAAATCTGATCCATTAATTAGAATTTTGATTCATTACGCCTTACGTGGAATTATAACCATCGTGTCTTCCACCAGATCAATTTTGTACTAGTAAATATTACCTGTATGAATGTTTTTGTCTTATATTTTGGTAAATTTGCATTGATCTTAAAAAATGATAGATCGCAAATTTTAATTTTTATTTTCTGTCAAGGAAGGAGTGAAGGTCGCGTATTAAGGTAGAATGTTAGAAGACTTGTAGGGGTACAACGATGTTAGGACTTGGGATATAGTAGGTTAGTAGTCATGTCGTTATATATTGTGCAGTTATTGTCATTTACTTTTACTGTCTTTATATATTTTCATTTGTTGTCTATATTTCATATCTAATATTTTTTGCTTTTGGAGATGATTTTTTTTAGATGAGTATTTTTCGGAAACAACCTGAGATAGTGGTAAGGTCTGCATATATTTTCGTTATCCAAACTCCACTTGTAAAATTTTCACTAAATATATTATTGTTAAATACGTGACTATTATGATTTATCTTGCTTCTTTTATAAGAATGAATAAAAGGAGACATCCTTTTAAAAAAATGAATTTCCATTGGCTGAGCAAAAATGGAAACAAAAATTTAAAGAAAATGCATAATATATAGATTAATCTCCAACTACTAAGAAAATGCCATATATATACACAGTGTTAACACGGCAATGTGGGTCCCTAATAAGCTGACATCACCAACATTGATCCGTTTCCCATCTTCGGGTCGGGTAAAAGTCTGACCCATTCATACGAATTCCATCGTCGGAGCTCCGAAAACCTCGTCGGCCGGAACTCAAGTTTAACTTGAGGTCGTAGAGATCCCTAGAAACAGGATCTGATAATGTCGCATAAGCTTCATGGATCTCAATGAACTGCCGTCCGTCGGAAGATGCAGCGTCGGGATGATATAGCTTAGCTAAATTCCGGTAAGCTGCTTTAATCTCTTTCGCTGACGCATTTGCTTTTATCCTTAGCACATCGTAGAGAGACTCCGGCGTTCTCCTCTCCAACACCGGCAGTGCCTCCGCAACGGCGGCGGCATATACCGGTCCTCTCCGTTTATTCCTTCGGAGAAATGTGACATGGCGGTCGGATCTGAAACCGGAGGTGGAAGAGGAAGTGTCGTGAAGAGAAAAGGGGAAGGATTTTCCGGCCGGTAGAGTTAGAGATCTCACCATCGGAAAAATGATTTAGCACAATACGGAGTGAGATGAAAGTCGTGAATAATAGTTATAATTTAAGAGGTTTTTATATAAAGAGAATAGAAGTTTGAGAGAGAATCTTTGAGCACCCACCGTTTGTTTTCTCTCGGTTTACAGTTGGAACATACAAGACTGTGTGCTGACTATGCATTTTTCCCTTATTATCCATTCGTTAGCGTCAGGATGAATTCCGCAAAATTAGAGGTGTCAAATTAACGAGTCTATTAAATTTAAGTTGAAGTCATAAATAAGTAGGTTGGAATTGAGTTAGGTGGAGCGGAAGTAATAAGTTCATCCGAATACATACATAATTTTACTTGACATATTGTTTAAGAAAAAAAAAATTAAAATTTTCTTATATATTCATAATTATTTGATCGTAAACT
>JAABOM020000101.1:27053906-27079536 GCA_011800125.2 Solanum clarkiae
TAAACTTATATTTAAAAATAATATATATATATATATATATATATATAAACTTCAAACTGTAAATTTGTTCCAAGAATTTGGATCACAACAAATCTGTGGTCTCAAAGCTCTATGATGTGGCAATTCTTCTAGAAGCTTTTTACAAGCACTTTCCTTTCACTACACAAATTTGGAGAAATGTCACTATTCTTCATTGACTATTGCTGTCTCCTTCAATTTTTTATAAAAATCTCAATTGGTTTGTAAATATTTGGTGTTCGATATTTATATTAGAATTGGGTAAATTTAAATTTATATTAAAAATTTTTATTTTAGAAGTAAAGCGTGTTTTAATAAATATGATTTCATAATCAAGACTCGAACTCGAAATCTTTAGTTATTGATAAAAGAATAGATATCGTATTCACATATATTATATCTTCTAGAAACATTTTCCCAAAACGATTACTAAACTCTAAGTACAGTAAATAATTCGTGTAAAACGACCAAAATTGCAATAATGAATTATATAATGTGTCAACAACAGTTGTGCTCTACCATTACTTCAATCTTTATATTATATTTTTCCATCAATTTAGTTGAAATTGACCACTTTTTAAAAGTTTCTTCAATTAAATAACCTTATGCATCACATTTCTTTATTTTATAATTATAATAATAATAAATACATTTGAAATTTTTGCTAGTTTTTGATTGTTATAATTGACACGTCTTACTGAAATTTATTCTATTTATTATCTCTCTCTCTTTTTCTTTTTCTTTTTTTTTGATGAAAATCATAACATATGAGATATTTTATGATTCAAATCATTATACATGGAGAAATTTTTGCATATAATAACTATAGTATAGCAATGTTTGTATAATTTGCTCAGCATTTGTATAATTCACTATGCAATTTGTAGTTTTTGTATAGAGTTTGTATATTTCTGTACACAATTCGTGCATAACATTTGTATAATTCGCTATATAATTCACAATGTTCAATTCGTGCTCAACTTTTGTATAATCGCGCACAACCTTTGCATAAATCACGCAAATTATAAATAGACAAACTGTAATTATAGTTAGATGTCTGTCACGATTTGTAATTAATTCAAACTATAGTTATATTAACCAATAACTAATATATATGGGTTTTTCCTTATCTTTATATTAATCTGGATGGCACGTTGAGCCCATGTTTGGTTGATGTGCTTTTTTTGTATCTATGAGCCCAATAAAAACATTAAAAGGCTTTGGAATTGAATTGTCCAACTTATTTGTGCAAAGTCCATGAGCATTATATATTGTATAGAAATAAATAAAAAGTTTATCAGAGACTAGAAATGTTAGTAATTTTTAATGAACTTCAAGAATAATACTGTATATTCATTATTTGGAAAATATATTTCAACATTCTCTCGAATGTGTTGAATAATGACAGAAGCCACACATTAGTGGTCAATGAGATGAACGAACTTTTTATGAGGTTTAGGCAATCCTCCTGTATTATTTGAGCTAGCTTTATAATTACTTGAACATTGATAAACCTAAATTCTCAACAGTGAATCCTCCATCAACAATAAAATCTTGGCCATTAATATACTTGGACTCATCACTTGCCAGAAAAAGAGCAGTTTCAGCGACATCATTGGGAGTAAGTGTAGCACCATTTAAGGTAGAATAAACATCTGAAGCTTCCTTACCCATCTCTTTTAAGGTACCTAAAGCTGTTGATGTAAGAACAACATATGGTGACACACAATTCACACGAATGCCATGGCGTCCTAGATCAACTGCAACATTTCGCGTAAGTCCTAACACGCCATGCTTTGAACTCGTGTATGCATGAGAACAAACCCCTCCTATCGATGCACATACACTAGCAGTAGAAATTATGCTACCTTGACCGCGAGGGATCATTACTCGAGCTGCTTCTTTAATCCCAAGAAATGTACCTGAAGAAAAAACTTGTATTTTTAGCAAGCAGCCTTACCTTGCATTTTTGTTCCAACTTTATCAGTTATTCCATATTACCTATGAGGTTAACGCTGATGATTTTCTCGAATTCAGATTTTTCATTATCAATAATGCTGGATTTTATTTCATCAACAATACCAACATTGTTGTACATGATATCAAGCTTGCCATACTTGGCCATTGCAGTGTTCACCACACTTTTTAAGTCGTCTTCTTTTGTAACGTCGCAATGCACAAAGGAGATTGATGATGGATCTGAATTTTCACAAACTTTTTGAGCTAAGTCATCTTGAATGTCTGCAATAATCACTTTAGCTCCATGTTTAGAGAAATGTCTTGCAGCAGCTTCACCAATGCCACAAGCAGCACCAGTTATAATGGCAACTTTACCTTCCAACCTAAAGTAATATGATGACTATGAGTATTGTTTTAAGAGAAAACTAGTAAAAACATTCTTGAACTTGCTGCAAGTTATTATTTTCATCTTCGAACTATTGATAATCTTAAAAACAACTCTCTACTTGACTAACTAAACTAAAATACAGTCCCGAACTATCACAATGTTCAAAATACCCCTTAATTTGGCAAGAATTAAGGGGTGTATTTCACTCTTGTTATAAGATTAGACGTGTATTTAAGTTCAGTTAGTCAAGAAAAGGGTGTCTTTATCACTATCAATAGTTCGGACATGAAACTAATAATTCGTGCCAAGTTTAGGCTAGTTACAAGAAACAATAACTTTTCTTAGCAGTAACTTCATATGGTGAGTGTGTGTATATATATTTAAATTAAGTTACATTAATACGTGTGGAAACTCGTGATCTACAATCAAGTACTCCCTCTATCTCATTTTATGTGACATCCTTTTCTTTTTGGTCCAAAAAAGATGTCACCTTACTCTAATTGGAAACAATTTGACTTTAAAATTTCCCTTAATGAAATGAATCTCAACCACACAAATTTCTCAGAATGATTTTAGACCACAAGTTTCAAAAGTCTTACTTTTTTTCTTAAACACCGTGTCAAATCAAATGATGCCACATAAAATGGGACGGAGGAAGTATATAACTTAAATTGGGCAATTGAGGTTGGTTTGAAGGGAACTGTCAAATTAAGGATATATTTGTTAAGTGTAGGATTGAGGAGTGAACAAAATCCAATCAAAATCGTATCAAATAGTAATTTGAGTCAAATCAAAAAAAGGAAAAATTCGACTAATAATTTAATTTGACTTTCAGATAATTTGATTTGATATTTAAAAAATCTCTTTTAGCAATTATAACAAAAAAAATTAAACAGTAAGTGAAAGTAGAAAAGTATATTTTACCCATTTACTAAAAAGAATTATTTGTTGTCAATCCACAAACTCATAAAATTACTATGGACAAAAAGCATGATTGGGTATATATCTTGATTTTCCCTGAAAATTCATATTCAAAGCAAGTTTGAAAGAACAAAGTCAAAACAACAATAATAACATATTCAGTGAAATCTTACAAATAGAATCTGCATAGTGTAAAATGTATCAGAGTCGTGGACCTTACTACTACTTAGAGACTGTTTTTGAAAGACATCATCTAAAAAATATCAGCTCGAAAAACAGAAGATACTAGATATAAAATAAGAAAATGAGTGTATTTAAAACATTACATCAAGAACATGTTACCTTTTTGCAAAAGATGCAGCCATTGAAGAAAGTAATAGCCTTCAAAGCCTTGAGAAATGTCAATATGTTTTGACAAATTATGAGTAAGGTTTTATGCTTCTGCTCTATCATATAAAGGACTGAAGGATTATTAGCCACATATATTTTTAATTATCGTATGACATATTTATAAGACCCCTCTATTTTAAGAGAGTGATGATTTGTACTATTAAGAGAGTAATTATTTGTTTGGCGTGTTGGTGGCTATAATTATTTTTAGCAATAATTAGCACCACCCACATCTACTTTTTCAATCTAATTGTATGAACTTTTGGCCATTAATAGAGATTAGAGGTGAACATCAATATCAAAAATTAAATTAGATTAAATTAATTTGATTTTTTGATTTGATATTGATATATATATTTTTTAAATTTTAGTTTCTCAATTTGGTGTACAATTCAGAGGTCATGAAACTTCGGTACATCGAATAACATAATTTTTATTAAAAGAAAACTGTGTATATATTAGACCAAAAAAATTATAATTTTGTATTTATAAAACTTGAAGATTGTGTTGTAAAATACTCATATTACTTTCTCACGCCATTTCAATTTGTTTATCTTACTTTTTTTTTTAGTTTATTAAAAAAAAGATTATCTATTTTCTCTTTTACAACTTTTTAGATTCAACTTTTCATGTACACATCTAAAACCACAGATTTAATATCCACATGACTTACAATATTTAAGATTTGAACTCGAAATCGATCTCAAGATAAGTTAAATCACTATTCCAACTTTTATTCTTGTGTTTAGCGAATTTAAAATCTATATACATATATATACCTCTAGATTCTTTCTTGACCACAAAATTTAGTTTTTTTAATTTTTTTTTATATCAAGTTAAAATATTTTTAAAAAATCTTATATTACAAAATGCTTGAATATAAAGTTGATATTCACGTGAAGAGAAAAAGTTAAGTTAATATTGCAAGTAGACGATCTACTTAACATGATTGCATGTGTCATCATCAATAATTGTGGCATTATTCAAGGAAAACAAATGGAGGAGAGATTCATTTAAGTTATAAGTTAAACAATAATCTGAAGAAAATTAATTTTTGAATTATATTATTAGTAAATGAATCATTTGATTTTTTTTCCATAATAGGAAGATTCAATAATTAATTACGTGGTCCCTACAATACTCATATTTAATTAGAACTTAAACTTCTATTCCTAGAAAAAAAGAAGAGAATAATTGTTTTCAGTTTCAGATTTGGATAAGGAAAAGATCCATATAAATAGGGTTGAATTAGGTTTTCTCGAGAGAGTTAGATTGTGAACTTGAGATCACTGTAGAAGCACATAACTACAGGCTATCACTTGAAGATATTTGCTCACGCTTCAAGAGGTATTTATATATTTTAGCATGATTATATAGATCCTAATATTAATATATGAGTTATCTATCATTCACGTAAAACAGATGATTTTAATGTGATCCCACATAGTTTTCCAACACAATATTCATTGTTTCTCGTTGTTAGTTTTGTAAACTCCATATCACAAAATGATACTCATTCAAATTATTTCAATAACTCATAAATTTATTAATATGTCTACCGACTTGAGTTTAGAAGAAGTCATGTTCGAAATATTCCGTGGTAGAGTTAGGATTTTATTTTAAGGAGTTTAAAATTTGAAGAAATAGACACATAAACTTGTTGAAGGAGTTCCATATTTACAATATATATACATAAAAAATTATTTTAATTATATATAAATAGTATATTTTTACCGCAGAAGGAAGTTCAGATGAATCCTTTGATGAATAGATGACTCCGCCTCGATAATATCGTATCTGTCGATGACGTGTTTATGTCAAAAATATATCAAGTTGATGTGTCTACAACACATCTTTCACAGTTTCTTTGTTCATTCAATTGTATATTCATTATTAACACGTCATATACAAGTCATTACGATATATATGATATGATATACCTTGAATTATTAGTCAAAAACAAAGAAAATTAATCACAAAATCCAATCAGTCACATGACAATAATTAAAAGTATCCTTTTTCCATCGTACATTTGTTGCATGACTCTTGATTTCTCTCTCTTTTTTACTTTTTCACGTTTTCTTTAATTATATTTAAAAAAAAAATGCATAAAAGAATAGACTGTATATACATATATTTACGATAGAAATCAAGAAAAAAATATTTGAAGCAAGAAAAGAAAAAAAAAATTTAGTAGTATAGAAAATATGTCAAAACTTTAAAAAAAAAAAAACAAAATAGTAGCTAAATTTAAATAGTACAAGAAATTGGATAAATTTATTTATATTACATAATTCTTTTGGTCATGTGTTTTTCATGGTCGAGATGGAATACGTGGGATTAACAGATTTCTAAAATAAAAATTGAAGGATAAAAATTTATTGGCTTAAAATCATGACAACCCAGATGGAAGGATAAGGCTCTATATCCTGAAAACAATTAAATGAATCACTCCTTTTGTAAAGAATAATCTCTTTTTTCTTTTTTGATAAATATTAATTTCAATTTTTCACGTAACATATTTGACGTTACAAGATTAAAAGATATTTTGATACATTTAAAATTTTAATTTACAATCATGACATCAAATTTTTTGCTTTATTTTTGTAAACTTTGTGTATAGTCAAACTAGATTATTTTTCTAAACGGAGGAAGTAAATTGTTTGGAAGATATTTCCAGTTCATTCTGTTGCTTCCCGCCATAAAAAAAGGAAAAGTTAGAAAAAAGTGAGTAATATTAAATAGGAAAATATCCAACATTTTTTCCTTCAAGATTTATGATTAAAGATCCAGATTGGATCATAACTGAGCAATTGGTCCCTCCTACCATTTGGCAGCACTCCATAATGTTTTTTTAAAAATTAATAAATATAATATAAAGATATAATTAAAAAAAATTATAAATTGATAAGCGACACTTATTTTAAAACGAACCAATTAATTCGATTCTAACGTAGCCTAAAAAGTCAGTATAAAAGGCAGAAAACTCGGCCATTATCATATTAACCTCCTAAACTTTTCTTTCTCCACTTCTCAGCTTTCAAAATTTTCACTGTCATTGCTTATATATTTTGGTTTCAGAAAGATAAAGATCATATTTTTTTCATTTGGGTGTTTTCTTTTTGGGGTAAATTTTATTGTTTTTTGGTTATAGAAAGGAAAAGATGACAGTGGGAGCAGGAATTTGTGCAGCTGAAAGGAAGCTGAATGTATTGGGGAAAAGCATTCTGACAGATGTTCATGAAAATATTATTGTTACTCAGCCAACAGGTGAAGCTTTCACTAATGGGGCATTTCTTGGTGTTGACTCAGACAGAATTGGTAGTCATAGGGTCTTCCCTATTGGCAAACTTCAGTATGTTTTTCTTCTTCTTAGTGCTTTTCTCTGCCTGATTTTAGTTTTTGAATTTTTCTTAATGTATCTAAGGGTCTTTTGATGATAATGGTGTACACCATGTTTTAACTTCATTTAAGATATCCCCTGTGTTTAATGCAAGTGTTTGAGATTGTTTGGAGTTCTAATGTAAAGATTCCATTTTTGATGTAAAGATTGCAGTTTTTGTTGTAAAGATTGCATTTTTGTTGTAAAGATTGCATTTTTTGTTGTCAAGGTTACATAATTTGTTGTCAAGGATACATATTTTGTTGTAAAGGTTACATATTTGGTTGTAAAGATTGCATGTTTTGTTGTAAAGATTGCATTTTTGATTTTTGGTTCTTTGATTTTCATGTGGGTTTTACAAGGAAGTTATTTACTTGCTGAATGGCTTGCTTATGGTTTGTAGAGGATATCATATTGTAATTTCATAGAGGCTTTCCATTTTCTTAGTCTAAGCTAGCTTTTAACCATATATTTTGAACAAGTATCTTCAAATATCGGTTTGGCCATGAAATTTGATCAGGTATTGAAGCTTTGATCTTCAAATGTTTTCAACTCACAGAACTTTAAATTCTTTCCAAGTAAAATGCATGTCGAAACACATCTTTGAAGACATCCAATTTTCAAGTTTCAACTTTAAAATCTATGGCCAAACGAGAACTAACTGATTGAGAATCTTTGGAGTTATTACAAGTTGCATTTTTTGGTTGTAATATTTATGTGTTGAATGGTTGCAGAGAATTGAGATTTATGTGTGGTTTCCGGTTCAAACTATGGTGGATGACACAGAGAATGGGTACATCTGGCCGAGATATACCATTTGAGACCCAATTTTTGATTGTGGAAGGAAATGATGGTTCAAATTTTGATCAAGACAACCAGCAAAATCCAGCATTATATGTTGTTTTCTTGCCTATTCTAGAGGGAGATTTTAGGGCTGTGCTTCAAGGGAATTCAAACGACGAGTTAGAGATATGTCTGGAAAGTGGTACGGATATTTTGATCTTCTCCTTTTAGAACAATCTCCATAGATACATTTTGGAGCTTGTGGTATGGTCTTTACCAATTTTCGTGATGCTTATAGTGATCGATGGTTGGTTGCAGGAGATCCTGCTGTGCAAGATTTCGAGGGAAGCTATTTAGTTTACGTAGCAGCTGGACCGGACCCTTTTGATGTCATCACTAATGCTGTCAAGTATGGTTTTTAGTCCTTTCTTTCATGATTTCCACTCTTGCAATTTCCTTATTCAGATGTTCAATTCATTGCCCTCTCATATATATGCAGTATTAGTGTTTGTTCTAACTTCAATCTATCTCATGTCTCTGCATTTGGTATAACTATAAACTCGTCCCAAGAACAAATACATGGTGATAGGGGAGAAGGGAGTTTTTTCGAAGAAATGCCTTGAGAAAACGCAGATGTATAGAACCTTTTGAATAGCTAGTGCTATATCAACTGTACAAAAATATAATGTCCCTAATATTTGTCATGTTCCTCAATTGTATAACTAACTATTTGGTCTTTATGTTCTGTACCATGACATTTTCCCTTTTCGAAATGGTTTTGATGATTGAAATACTTTGTAAACGCAGGACGGTGGAGAGGCACTTACAAACATTTTGTCACCGCGATAGAAAGAAGGTACATTTTGAATGTCTTCTGATTTCTGCAAGTTCCATTGACATCATTGCTTCTGAATATATATAACAGCATGTTTTTGTCATGATCAGATGCCAGACATGTTGAACTGGTTCGGATGGTGCACGTGGGATGCTTTCTATACTACTGTTACTTCAGAGGGAGTGAAGCAAGGATTAGAGAGGTAATCAACTTTAATTTTGAGATACTGATTAGCATTCTAAATTCCTGCATTGCATAGGGTGCTTAAGCTTTTATGTCTTTTGTAGTTTGGAGAAAGGAGGTGTTCCTCCCAAGTTTGTCCTCATTGATGATGGATGGCAATCAGTCGCTATGGATCCCAATGGAATCGAATCCATTGCTGATAACCATGCAAAGTGAGTAGACCAAACACATTTATTGACCTCGTCGTTGCAATCTCTCTCAGTTTTTGATATTCTGATCATTCTTTGGTCGTTTTCAGCTTTGCAAACAGGCTGACTCATATCAAAGAGAACCATAAGTTTCAGAAAAATGGAAAGGAAGGTCATAGGGTTGATGATCCTGCAATGGGACTTAAACATGTTGTTACCAATATCAAAGACCAACACAATTTGAAGTATGTTCTTCAATAATCTTCAATATCTTCGCCGCTGTTCTTCTAGTTTTCCACAAGTCTATTTACTTCTTTGGACCATGCAATTTAGGTATGTGTATGTATGGCATGCACTTGCTGGTTACTGGGGTGGTGTGAGACCAGGGGTCCCTGAGATGGAACACTATGAATCCAAGTTATCTTTCCCAGTTTCATCTCCTGGGGCTGATGCACAGGAACCTGATGATGCTTTGGATAGCTTGATAAAGAATGGTCTTGGTTTAGTGAACCCTGAGAAAGTCTATAACTTCTATAATGAACTACATTCATACCTTGCTTCTGCGGGCATAGATGGAGTTAAAGTAGATGTTCAGAACATCCTTGAAACACTGGGAGCTGGTCACGGTGGAAGAGTAAAGCTCGCAAGAAAGTATCATCAAGCATTAGAGGCATCTATTGCTCGAAATTTTCCTGATAATGGAATTATTTCATGCATGAGCCATAGTAATGATAGCTTGTTCAGGTAATTTTGTCTCGCTCTCCCTCTCTTTCTTGATTGTTTTGAGCTGAATTAGTTCTAAGAAACAGAGAATTATTGTAATGAGACACTAGACACTCTTACCATATTCTGATTCGGTTTTACTTCTCTTTCGTTGTGTAGTGCAAAGCGTTCAGCTGTTATTAGAGCATCGGATGATTTCTGGCCACGAGATCCTGCATCACACACAATTCACATAGCATCAGTGGCGTACAATACCATTTTCCTCGGTGAATTCATGCAGCCTGATTGGGATATGTTCCATGTGAGTTGATGATATGAATCTCGGTTTGTTAGTATACTTTTCAACTTACCAAAAAAACGTTCAACTGACTGAAATGCTTGTAAAATGTTAAGAGTGTGCATCCCATGGCTGAATACCACGGAGCAGCTCGAGCTGTTGGAGGCTGTGCTATTTACGTGAGGTAGAGCTTATACATTAAAACCGGCTGGTTATTGGTGTACAATCGAGTTTTCATTAACGTTTTCTCATCGCTGCCTATTGCCATGCAGTGACAAGCCCGGACAGCACGATTTTAATCTTTTAAAGAAGCTTGTACTTCCAGATGGTTCCATATTACGCGCCAAACTTCCTGGAAGGCCGACGAGAGACTGCTTGTTTTCTGATCCAGCAAGAGATGGGATAAGGTAATTGCTTGATCAGATGGTTTTACCATCATTTTCAACTGTGACATATTTCATAATGTACATTATCTCACTTATGTACATGCAGTCTTTTGAAGATTTGGAATCTAAATGATTTCAACTGTGTAATCGGTGTATTCAACTGTCAAGGAGCTGGATGGTGCAAGGTTGGCAAGAAGAATCTTATCCACGATTGTCAACCAGGGACGATAACTGGGATCATTCGCGCTAATGATGTCAATTACTTGCCAAAGATTGCTCATGATGGATGGACTGGCGATGCCATTCTCTATTCTCATCTTCAAAGTAAGCTGTTTTAATCACTTCTACGCCATTTCTGGTTGAAAAAATGCACATTTTTCTGACCTGATTATAACCAATGCCAGGGGAATTGATCAATCTTCCTAAAAACGCCTCGATTCCAATTACTCTAAACGCGAGAGAATATGAAGTCTTTACAGTTATTCCAATCAACGAAATGTCCACAGGATCGAGATTTGCTCCGATTGGTCTTGTAAATATGTTCAATTCAGGTGGAGCAATCAAAGAGTTGAAGTATGAAACAGAGGGAAAAAGTGGACTAGTATCCATCAAAGTTCGGGGATGTGGCACATTTGGAGCTTATTCATCTACCAAACCTAAACAAATACAAGTTGACAATGAACAAGTACATTTTGAGTACCACGAATCCGGATTAGTCACCTTTGATCTTAGAGTCCCTGATGAAGAATTGTACCTTTGGGATGTAATAGTTGAGGTGTGAAAGGTACAAGATGATGATCATTGTGATGTAAGAAATGGCAAGTTCATTGGATGAGGTGAAGACTTGTGAACTGAGTCTCTGTAATTAAATTAGATACACTGTATTTAAGTGTGATTCGCATATATTTAAAATACATTATCTCTCTTGTTTGCCTCTTGTTTGCCTCCCGTATTTATCCAATATATGTAACCGTTTTGTTACAGTGGATAAGCAATGAAAAATTATGCCACGATTTGAACTTGCCATGCACCACGTATAAAAAAGTAGCAGACACGTGCCCTGTTTCACATAATAGATCCATCATTATAGTTCTCTGCCACTGCAAAATTTTCAACGAAAATTAGGAAGTACTGTGACAAGGAAGGAGATTAGTATGGATGAAAACAGGGAATTGATGGAGGTAAATCCGACCCGAAAGACGAAGATTTGGGCAACACTGGTTGGAATTGCAATTGAAGCCCCAATTTTGGGGCTAATGGGTTTCAGTTTTCTCAGTTCAATTACACTTTTGGTCTTAAGTTCGCCGTTGCTAATAATATTTAGTCCTCTCTTAATTGGCGCTGCTGCTGTGTTAGCAGTAGCTCTGGCGGGATTTGGAGTGGCCGGAGTTACGGCCGGTTTAGGGTTGTCGTCGTTTGTTTTGGTGTATCGCTCGTTAATTAAAGGTGTAGGAAAAACCGGCGGAGAGTACGGCAGTGTTGATGATGCGCCGGTCACTCCGGATAAAATGATTCAACCGGCGGAGACGACGGAGGAGCAGCGGGTTGATACTGAGGTGGCAGGTATTTGAAGCATATTTTATTAATTTCATATTCTTTTAGGCGGGATAGGCCTGTGCTCCTCGTTATTTGTTGTGTTTCAATTATCGCATTATTTGATGAAGTTGTGCCGTTGTTACTAGTTATACCTTTTCACCTAAGCATATTTGAGTTCCTAAAAAATAGTAAGTTCGATGTATTGAAGCTCTAGTTATGACTCTTTACCTAAGCGTTTGATAAGCTCTTGCTATGCTTCGTGCATTAAAGCTTGAGCTGTGTGTAGGGTCTGAAGAATAGGGTCTATTGTACACTTTACCAGTTATCCTAAGGCTTCCCTTCAAACATTTGATTCCAATAAGTAAATTTAACCCTTCGTGTGGCCCAGTGATTTGGGCTTAGGCTTGAGACTTTGACGTGAAACTCCTTGCTATGGTTTGGTTTGTGAACTAGTATGTGATCTCCGAGTTATTGCATAAAATCGAAGTTTACCTGCCCGTGTCTAAGAAAATGTAAATCTGCTCCTGCAGGTACTGAGGAAGCTGTGAATAAGCAGCAAGAGGGCAGCAGTACTACAGAGCCAGTTACTGTAGATAAAATGGTTGAGTTATTTGAGTCTTTAAAGGATCATCCACAAGATCAAAATGTTGTCCACGTAGTCACTGTGGAGCTTGATGATGATGATGATGATGATGAGTTGGAGGAACATCAGAACAAGGATATGCCCAGTTCTGGTGGCTATTTGCAGCAAAATGTGCAGAGACAGATCCCACAAGAGACTTAATTAAGAACACACACGTGTAGTTTATAAACTTTGCTTTTACTGTGTTGCAGCTTATGATATAGATTTTCTTTTGTCTTCATTAATAACTTGTTCTATCACTACACATGTTGTTTTGCCTTCATTTCGTTGGGTCTCTACAGCTGGTTTTTTTACAAGCGCAAGAATTTTGTTTGGTCTATCAATTACAACCATTAGTGGATGTTTTTACGGTTTGAATCTGTGATCTATGGAGACTTCTTTTTAATTGTTTTTTCCGAATTTGTTACATGAAAGCCGATCTATTATTGCATTCAAATTTTTATAGTTGCATCAACCTTGTGATGCATGCGTCTTACGGAGACAGCTTATTGTTGTGTTTGCTTTTGTAATCCATAAGTTATACAAAGAAAATTTTATTATTTACATTTAAAATCATGATTTATAGGCAAATAAAGATAATTTTATTATTATTTCAAAAACTTTGTTCTCAAACAGTTTATGTTACTTGGGAAAAAGATGATCCAAAATAGAGCTAAAACATTTAATACAAAATTTTATTAATTGTCCACTTCCCAAACTCTCATAACATGAAAAGAGAGCTAATCCATGAGTTTGGAAAAAAAATCTAAACTTTCTTGCTTTATGCCTCCTCATTTTAGTGAACATTTTCCATCAAAGTAACAAGTATCAAAAGTTAAAATTCACGGATGATTTGAAAAAAAAGCTTCGAAAAGTTGATGTGACTGGTAATTGGCTGGACTTTTCTCAAGTGATAAGAAGTTCCAAAAAAATTAAAAGTAAGTAATTTTCAAGTCTGCCACGTAAAGCTTGTCTAAGAGTTCCTTGTAGCAATTTGATTTAGGAGTTCGAATTGACTTTTATTAAGTGACTTATTTCATAAGAAAATAGATTTTTATTGGGGTGTTTTAGTGGTGCTTTCGTCTAGTCTACTATCGTCTTTCTACCGTCGGTAAACTACTTTAATCCACCAAATAACATAACGACAGTAGCTGGCTTGGCTCCCTCCTGCTCTAGTCTACACTCTCCTTGTGAGTCGTCACCCTCGTATACTACTCTATTATAAGCAAATAGAATTACTATAGATAGACTCAAACATTTCTTATGTCAATCCATTCGATTGAATGCAATCTTTGATGTCAATGACATGAAAAAGGGATATATACAACGAGTGGAATATATTGCTAGAATATTTCAAAGCATTTGTAAAGGCAACAACGAGCACAGTTATCTTGTACCATCACCCAACCTTATTTCTCGCCTGTCGATTTAAGTCAAACTAAATTTCGATGAAAGGACTACCAAAAATTAAAAGTTAAGTTAAAAATAAGAGATTCTCAATTTATAATTTTTTATTTTTCAGGACTTTTAACTTATGCACTTAAAAAACACAATTCAATACCAGTCCTTTTTGTAGTACAGTGACTTGTCTGTCCACAAAGTCTAACCTCAAAAGATAAGACAAGACAATTTGGACCATATAATATATAAAAAGAAAGTTTAAAGATCAATATTCCAATCATAATAACTTATGTAACTATCGCCTAAGTGTTGCGTGTCATAAACAAGATACCCTTTTGAAAAAAAATTCAAAACGTTTCTTTTTTTACTTAGATTTTACGATGATAAAAATTATTTATAATGAGTCTTTATGCGGCATAAATATAATAGTGTGAGCTAATTAAAATCCCAAATGAAATTTAATTATTAACAAAAAATTAAAAAAAAATTATGCGACGTGAAAAAAGTTATTTCAAACTTATGTGTTACTCAGTATAATACTCGAGATAGAACTTCATTTCGTAATTATAGCCAAGTTTTATAATTAGGCTCTAAATTATCGCTATTTATGAGATGTTGAATATAGGGTGGAAGAAGTTTAGATGACGTGCAGAAAAAAATGAGTAAGGTCAACAAATGCCAAACAGTTTTGTTTATTCACATAGTTGAGTACACGCCAAAACAAATTGAAAAAACAAGAACACGACCATTCATTTTTCTTATAATGTAATATATTGTACGAGGAATACAGGGAGCAAGAAGAAAAAACATCATGGCTGGTGGAATGGAACATAATCCACAAACCCCATTACTGCATGCAACAAATGGTATCTTCATTTTTCTTAAAAATTCTATCTTGATGACTTTGTGTAGCAAAATGGTATCTTGATTTCTGGTTAAAAATTTTATCTTGATGACTTTGTGCGTGAGAATGGTACCCTTTCTTGATTTTTGTTAAGAATTCTATCTTTTTGACTTGGTGTAGCAAAATGTTGCCTTGATTTTGTTAAAGATTCAATCTTGATGAATAGGTGTAGCAAAATGTCATCTTGATTTTGGTAAAGATCCTATTTTGATGAAATGGTGACTTGATTTTGTTAAAGTTTCTATTTTTATGACTTGGGGTTGTTAGTTTACTAGTACTAATTTGGATTTTGGTTCAATTTTTTTTGCTTTATACTCAGATATTGGGAGAAAAGGTACAATATGGACTGCAGTGGCACATGTTATAACAGGGGTTATAGGGGCTGGGGTACTATCACTTGCATGGAGCATAGCACAATTAGGATGGATAGCTGGTCCATTGGCTATTCTGTTCTGTGCAGCAGTTACCCTATTTGCATCTTCCATTCTTTGTGATTGCTATAAATCTCCAGATTCTGAGTTTGGCCCTACCAGAAATCATTCTTTACTGGAAGCTGCAAGATTTTACTTTAGTAAGTTACTTTTCATTGTATTTCTTTTACCTTCTAATTATTGTCTTGTAGTGTTCGGGCCTACGCGCGGAGCTAGGCAAGGTCGAGGGACTTCATCTGTTCCCCTTCGATGGAAAATTATACTGTTTATATGTGGTTATCAATACTTGCTACCTACCACTAGCACATATTTTGGATAACTCTATCACCGAGATTTAGATAGATGAGAGAAATCATTCTGTTGAGATTTGATTTACCTTTCAAAACTTTTGTTATCATCATCATTTATTTTGCATATGAAAGTTGGATGATTTTGGTAGAGAAGGCTGAGCAGTTATGTGTAAGCTATTGTGACTGAGAGTTTGCATCCCTGGAAATAAGAAAGAAAAGTTAGAAAGTCTATTAGAAAGAATATAGAAAACATAAATATGGTCATGTTATTGAGAACTCAAGTGGCCTTAAAACATTGATACTGACTGTATCATAGTTGAAGCAATGTAAAGATAGTGGAATATTTTGAGGTACTATAGATTTTTGTCAACATTATGTGACACTACAATTTTTCATGAAGGCTTGACAGTCCAGTGGTCCCATGGTCATGACATTGGACTCTGAATCCAGTAACCCGAGTTCCACTGGCTTTTAGTTTTGGGGTCTATCAGAAACAACCTCTACCCCACAAAGATATGAGTAACGTCTGCGTACATTCGATCCTTCCTAGACCATGTTAATGGGATTACATTGGGCATGTCGTTGACGTAGTTGTGTTACTTGGCAGTCCTTGTCAAATCAACAAAATTTGTGATTTTCCACTGATTTGGTGGGGGTTAGGCTGAACCCTACCAGTATATTAGCATCCAAAAATCGAATAATTGATTTGAGCTTAAGTTTGGACTGATCTGTCAGGCCTTGAAAAAGACATGCACATGGAGTGTGTGAATGCAAATATGTTATGCACAGATCTGGCCATTGCGAGATGAAATTTACTGGCCTCTATGTTTAAATAGTCATCCCCCTTGTGAAATGTCTCTCTCATGGTTCCAAGAAAGTTAGGTTCAAGTCAAGACACTTTTGGACCGTTGCTTTTATAATTATATGGCAAGAAGATGTATCTATTTGCAGTTAAAGGGTAGAATTACAGCAAAAGAGTTGCAACCAAACGTTTCTCTATAGTGGAAGTTCCAATCATTGTTGACCAAACTTGTGGCCAACTCCAACAAAGATATTCTTTCCCCCTATCTTTTTCATTAGTATGATGACTAATGAGAACTTAGCACTACTATGTGGTACCATAGTGCTGTTATTCTAAAGGGTGGAATATTAGAGAATTACGTCTTTGAACATTTCTACTAATAGTTGAAGGCTTTATGCAGCTGATGTTTTGTGTAGTATCTATTAATCCATCTACATATTTCCAAAGAGTTGCTTTAAGGTTTCCGTTGGCCATCTAAGAATATATTGATCTGAGATGGAAGTTCAACATTCTCTAGAACTAGAGAAAACTTCTGGCAAAGATGATGTAGATACAATTAGGACTGGTAAGCTTTAAGTTGTCTCAAAATGTTCCACAGGGTTAGTTTTATCATTTACTAGGATTAAATCTAAGAAACAGAAGTCTACGTGTATTTTCCTTCCAGGAACTTTGTGGACTGCAGTTGCACACATTATTTCAGCTGTAATCGGAGCTGGTGTTCTCTCCCTAGCCTGGTGCACAGCACAATTAGGATGGATTGCAGGGCCAATCACCATGCTTTGTTTTGCAGTTATTACATACATATCTGCATCCCTCATATGCGACTGTTACAGGTCACCTGATCCCATAACAGGAAGGCGAAATCCTTCTTACATTGATGCTGTTAGAGTTAATCTTGGTAGATTATTCCATCCTACAACATAGAATTATCTTAGAAACTCTTTTAGTAGTCTCTCATACGAGGATTCCTCTTTTACATTTTTCTTGGGGGGGAGGGGATTAGAAGCTCTTTTATGTATTTTGACTTATACTCGTTCAGGCAAGAAATGGACGTGGTTGTGTGGTTTGCTTCAGTATGTGAGCTTCTATGGGACTGGTATTGCCTATGTAATTACAAGTGCAACAAGTATGAGGTTAGTTAGCTATATACACAAGCATACAGTTTAGATTTTTGCCTCTCTGAATTCGTAAGTGTCTAGATAGCAGTAACCATGACGTTGTTCTTTGCTCATTTCGTCGGGTTATCAGATAATATTATGTCCATCGTAGTGATCACTAGCCTGCAAGAGAGCAATTCAAGCTTAATGAGATGTGCTTCTGTTAAGTTATTAATCCCACCAACAATTTTTGCAGAGAAATTCAGATATCTAATTGTTACCATGAAGGAGGAGAAAAAGCTGTATGTCAGAGTGGGACAACTATTTTCATGCTGATTTTTGGCTTTATTCAGATAGTAATGTCGCAGATACCGGATTTTCATAACATGGCGTGGTTGTCTGTTGTCGCTGCGTTAATGTCATTTTGTTACTCTTTCATCGGATTGGGCCTTGGATTTTCTAAAGTGATTGGTAAAGCCTGGACTGTTCTCTTTCTCATTCTGTTTCTTGTTTTTTCAACTCGATTCCCAAACATATATTGATGAATCTCATGTATTTTGATCTTTAGTCCCAATCATGGAGAAAGCATCTTCTTCTCACAATCCCCCATTGATGTTGGATCTGCAGATAATAGGAGTATCAAGGGAAGCATTGTGGGAGTACCAACAAGGAGTGCTGCTCAGAAGATATGGTTAGTTTTCCAGGGACTCGGAGACATTGCTTTTGCCTATCCTTATTCGATTATCCTCCTCGAGATACAGGTAATATTTAATGATATTCTGCAATTATACTAGTCTTACCTTCTGGCATTTCTTAATATATCATATGAGATATAAATGTATCCAGCGCTTAGAATTTGTCCTGATACGAAATCATTAAATATTGATTTACATAGCAGATCTCGACTTGTTTGGGACTTGGGCAGAGTTGTTGCACGGTTCTAATATTTTCTCAAGATTAATTTGGAGCATAAGTATCAAGCTAATATTTCTTAAACCGAACTAGACATAATACTAACACTCTTAGTTGGAATAGTTACAGTAAAAGTAAAACAAAGATTGCTGATGTTTCTCCAAATACTAAAGCGTTCTGTTCTATGGATTGAAGGATACACTCAAATCGCCTCCACCAGAAAATCGGACTATGAAGAAGGCATCAATAACCGCAATAGTTATCACCACTTTCTTCTATCTATGCTGTAGTTGCTTCGGTTATGCAGCCTTTGGGAACGACACACCAGGCAACCTCTTGACAGGCTTCTATGAGCCGTTTTGGCTTGTTGATTTTGCCAATGCCTGTATAGTCCTTCATCTGGTTGGAGGGTATCAGGTAGAACTAAAATTCGAGTCTTTTCTTTCCACGCTTGACTTGGTTTATGAAAATTCCAACTTTAACATGAACAAGATGCTCGTTTCCTTAGGTATACAGCCAGCCCGTATTCGCATTTGTTGAAAAATGGGCAACTCAGAAGTATCCTGAGAACAGATTCTTGAATAAGTTCTACGCCATCAAACTCCCGGTGTTGCCAGTTCTCCAGTTGAACCTCTTCCGGTTATGTTTTCGGACTCTATATGTTATATCTACAACAGCAATAAGCATAGCATTTCCTTATTTCAACCAGGTATTAGGAATCTTGGGAGCATTGAACTTTTGGCCGATGACCATATATTTTCCAGTGGAAATGTACATTGTGCAAAGAAAGATTGGAGCTTGGACAAAAAAATGGATACTTCTTGAAGGTTTCAGTATGATCTGCTTGATTGTATCTTTACTGGGATTGATTGGATCAATTGAGGGAATAGTCAGTGCTAAATTAGCTAAAATGTAAACTCCCCTTCTTTGTTTTCTCAATAATCTTGCTAGAAAAATAGTAAGATTTGTAAAGGCATTGTATTCATGCCATTCTTCAAATGAGTTGAGAGTCTATTAGAAATAACTTCTCTACCGTGAAGGTAGGAGTACACGTCGCTCTTTTCAGATTCCACTTGTGAGATCATGCTAAATATGTTATTGTTGTTGTACTAAAACTGTCTTACAATTTTTTTTTTTATAGAATGTGCCTTTTTTGTGTTGCAATTACTATAAGTATTTATAACATGTGGTAGACTATATATGAGATCCAATGTATGATATTAAGTGCCTATCTAGGGTATTGCTAGTTTAGAATATATTTGATTGTATGTTTCAGATAGATTTCACTCATTTCTTTAATTGTGGGTATAAGTTATACTTAGAAAACGTACATTCAACTCCTAAATTGAGAATCTCTTGCTCAAATCTGCATCCATCTCGGTCTGCAAAATTCATATGCACAACTTGAGAGCAGATAGGAGCAGCAGATACTTAAGTCTGCAGGTCAAAGTAATAGGATCCATCTTGATGGTTTACCGACCTTCAAAATGAAGCTATGATATAAAAGCAACCATATCTGACGGCCACCAGGAGTGCATTCACAGGAAAATGTCCGTCCTCACCACACTTGTAGCAACTGATGTTGCCTACAGAACCTGTTGAGAAAGGGGTGTTAACGTCAACAACTTAGTACGACCATCACTGCCGGACTAAACCCTAAACTCGACGGCATCACCATCAGATAGGTTACAGAAACACTCAGTAGTAGAATGGTGAACAAAGAGATCATCACTGAACCACTTGATGGCTCCCTCAGCCCTCCGTCCATTCTTCTCATTGCGTACCCACTCGTATGATTTTTTAGGAATCTTGTTCATCGGCCCATAAAATCCTATCAGGCCTCTGCCAACGCCACTGGGCCACCTGGGCCTCTTGTTGGGCTCGGTACGGACCCACCTGTATGATTTTTTGGGAATCTTGCACTGGACCCCATGAAGCCCCAGAATTCGTGGGCTAACACCCGTAGAAAACTACCGAAATTGCCTGTATCCTATTAATCGGCCCATGAAATCCTACCAGGCCTTCGCTAACGCCGCCGGGCCACCTTGGACTCTTGACAGGCTCGTTGCGGACCCACCCGTATGATTTTTCGAGAATCTTGCACTGGACCCCCATGCAGCCCCAAGATTCGTGGCTAACACCCACAAAAAACTATTGAAATCACTTGTTTCCAGTTCATCGGCCTATAAAATCCTACTAGGCCTCCGCCAACGCCTTCGGGCCACCTAGGCCTCTTGCGGGGCTCGTTGCGGATCCACCGGTATGATTTATCAGAAATCTTGCACCGGACCACCATGCATCTCCAGAATCCGTGGGCTAACACCGCCGAAATCGCTTGTTTCCTGTTCATCGGCCCATAAAATCCTACCAGGCCTCCGCCAACGCCACCGGGTCACCTAGGCCTCTTGCCGAGCTCGTTGCGTATCCACCTGTATGATTTTTTGGGAATCTTGTGCAGGACCCCATGCAGCCCTTGAATCAGTGGGTTTACACTCACAGAAAACTACCAAAATCGCCTGTTTCCTGTTCATCGGCCCACAAAATCCTACCAGGCCTCCGCCAATGCCACTGGGCCTCTTGCCGGGCTCGTTGCGGACCAACCAGTATGATTATTCGGGAATCTTATGCCGGACCCCCATGCAGCCCCAGAATTCATAGGCTAATACACAGAGAAAACAATCGTAATAGCCTGTTTCCCGGTCAACGACCCATAAAATCCTACCAGGCCTCCGCCAACACTGCTGGGGCACTTGAGCCTCTTGCCAGGCTCATTGCGTACCTACCCGTATGAACTTTCACGAATCTTGCACCGAACCCCTATGCATCCTAAGAATCCGTGGGTTAGCACCCACAGAAAACTGTCAAAATCACCTGTTTCCTATTCATCGGCCCATAAAATTCTACCAGGCCTTCGCCAACGATGAAGGGCCACCTGATCCTTTTGCTAGGCTCATTGAGGATCCTCCCATATGATTTTTCAGGAATCTTGCGCCGCAACCCCATGCAGCCCCATAATCCCTGGGCTAACACCCACAGAAAACTACCGAAATTGCTTGTTTCATGTTCATCGGCCCATAAAATCCTACCAGGCCTCCGCCAACGTCGCCCGTCACTTGGGCCTCTTGCCATGGCTCGTTGCGGATCCATCCGTATAATTTTTTGGGAATCTTATATCGGACCCCCATGCAACCCCTGAATCCGTGGGATAACACCCACAAAAAACTGTCGAAATTGTCTGTTTTCCTGTTCGTCACCCCAAAAATCCTACTTAGCCTCCGCCAACACTACCGGGCCACCTGGTCCTCTTGCCGGGATCGTTGCGGACCCACCTGTATGATTTTTAGGGAATCTTGCGCCGAACCCCATGCAGCCTCAGAATCCGTGTGCTAACACCCACAAAAACTGCTGAAGTCGCCTGTTTCCTGTTCTTCGGCCCATAAAATCCTACCTGGACTCCGTCAACTCCACCGGGCCACCTGGGCCTCTTACCGCGCTCGTTGCGAACCCATCCGTATGATTTATCAGGAATCTTGCACTGGACCCCTATGCAGCCCCAGAATCCGTGGTCTAACACCCACCGAAAACTACGAAAATTGTGTGTTTCCTGTTCATCGGCCTATAAAATCCTACCAGGCCTCTGCCAACAGCGCCGGGCCACTTGGGCCTCTTGTAAGGCTCGTGAAGGATCCATCCATATGATTTTTTGAGAATCTTGCACCGAACACCCATGCAGCCCCAAAATCTGTGGGTTAACACCCATAAAAATAACTGGTGAAATCGCATGTTTCCTGTTTCGTGGCCCATAAAATCCCACCAGGCCTTCGCCAACACCGCTGGGCCACCTGGGCATCTCTCTAGGCTCGTTGCGGACCCACCCATATGATATTTTGGGAATCTTGCGCCGGACCTCCATGCAGCCCCATAATCCGTGAGCTAACACCACAGAAAACTAAGGAAATCGCTTGTTTCCTGTTCATCGTCACACAAAATCCTACCAGGCCTCTGCCAATGCCGCTGGGCCACCTGGGCCTCTTCCGGGCTCGTTGCGAACCCATTCTATGACTTTTCGAGAATCTTACATCGGACACCAATGCAGCCCCAAAATCCGTGGGACAACACCCAGAGAAAATTGCTGAAATCGCATATTTCCTGTTCCTTGGCCCGTAAAATCCTACCAGGCCTCCTCCAAAGCTGCTGAGCCACCTAAGCCTCTTGTCGGGCTAGTTACGGGGCCACCCATATGATTTTTCTTGAATCTTGCGCCGACCCCCAAGAAGCCTTAGAATCAGTGGGCTAACACCAACAGAAAACTGCCAAAATCGCATTTTTCCTGTTCCTTGGCCGATAAAATCCTACCAGGCCTTCGCCAACAATGTCGGGCCACCTAGGCCTTTTATTGGGATCATTGTGGACCTATCGATATGATTTTTGGGGAATCATATGCCTGGCCCCCATGCAGCCCCAGAATCCGTGGGCTAACACCCATAAAAAAACTGCCGAAATCGCCTGTTTTCTGTTCCTTGGAACGTAAAATCCCACCAGTCCTTCGCCAACACCGTCGGCCACCTGGGCATCTCTCAGGGCTCGTTGCGGATCCATCTGCGTGATTTTTCGAGAATCTTGCGCCAAACCTCATGCAGCCCCAAGATCCGTGGGATAACACCCACAGAAAACTGTCAAAATCGCATGTTTCCTGTTCCTTGGCCCGTAAAATTCTACCAGGCTTCCGCCAGCATTGTCGGGCCACCAACGTCTCTTGGCGGCCTCGTTGCGGTCCCACCCATATGATTTTTCTGGAATCTTGCGTCGGACCCCCATGTAGCCCAGAATCCGTATGCTAACACCTACAGAAAACTGCCAAAATCGCCTGTTTCCTGTTCCTTGGCCCATAAAGTCCTACCAAGGTTCCGCCAACACCGCCGGGCCATCTAGGCCTCTTGCCAGGCTTGTTGCGGACCCACTCATATGACTTTTCGGGAATCTTGCGTCGGATCCTCATGCAACCCAGAATGTGTGGGCTAACACCCATAGAAAACTGTCGAAATCGCTTATTTCCTGTTCCTTGGCCCATAAACTCATACCAGGCCATCGCCAACTCCGCCGGGACACCTAGGCCTCTTGTCGGGCTCATTGCGGACCCATCCGTATGAGTTTTTGAAAATCTTGTGCCGGACTCCTATGCAGCCCCAAAATTCATGGGCTCACCCATAGAAAACTGCCGAAATAACCTATTTTCTATTCCTTGGAACATAAAATCCTCCAGGCCTCCACCAACACCACCGGGCAACCTGGGCCTTTTTTCGGGCTCGTTGTGGACCCACCCATATGATTTTTCGAGAATCTTGCGCCGGAGCTCCATGCAGCCTTTGAATCCGTGGGCTATCACCACAGAAAATTGCTGAAATCGCTTGTTTCCTGTTCGTCGACCCAAAAATCCTACCAAGACTCCGCCAACGCCGTTTAGCTACCTGGGCCTCTTGCCGGGCTAATTGCGGACCCATCGGTATGATTTTCGAGAATACTGCGCCAGACCCACATGCAACCCCTGAATTCGAGGGCTAACACCCACAGAAAACTGCCGAAATCGCCTGTTTCCTGTCATCGGCCATATACTATCCTACCAGGCCTCCGCTAACGCCGCCGGGCCACCTGGGCCTATTGTCGAGCTCATTGTGGACCCATCTGTATGAATTTTTGGGAATCTTGGGCCGGGGCCCCATGCAACCCCTGAATCCGTGGGGCTAACACCCATAAAAAACTGCTGAAATCGCCAATTTCCTGTACGTCGACCCAAAAATCCTACCAGTCCTCTGCCATCGCTGTCTGGCCACCTAGGCCTCTTGTCGGGCTCATTACGGACCCACCCGTATGATTTTTCGAAAATCTTGCGTCGGACCCCATGCAACCCCTGAATCTGTGGGCTAACACCCACAAAAAACTGACGAAATTGTCTGTTTCCTGCTCATCGGCCCATAAAATCTTACCAGTTCTCCACCAACGCCGCCTGGCCATCTGGGCCTATTTGTGGCCTCGTTGCAGACCCAACCGTATGATTTATCAGGAATCTTGCGTCGGATCCCATGCAGCCCTAGAATCTATGGGCTAACACCCATGAAAAACTGCTGAAATCGCCTGTTTCCTGTTCATCGGCCCATAAAATGTACCAGGCATCCGCCAACACCGTCGGGCCACCAGGGCCTCTTGCCGAGCTCGTTGTGGACCAACCCGTATGATTTTTAGAGGATCTTGCGCCGGACCACCATGCAACCCAAGAATCCATGGGCTAACACCCACAAAAAACTACCGAAATCTCCTGTTTCTTGTTCATCGGCCCATAAAATCCTACCAGGCCTCTGCTAATGCCATTGGGCCACCCGAGCCTCTTACCGGGGTCATTGCAGACCCACCCGTATGATTTTTTAGGAATCTTGCATCGAACCCCCCATGCAGCCCCAGAATCTGTGGGCTAACACTCATAGAAAACTGTTAAAATCGCCTATTTCCTGTTCATCGGCCCATTAAATCCTTCCAGGCTCTCCCAAATGTTGTTGGGCCACCCAGGCCTTTTTCGGGTACGTTGCGAACCCACCCATATGGTTTTTCGGGAATCTTGCATCGGACCCCCATGCAACCCATGAATCTGTGGGCTAACACCCACAGAAAAAGCCGAAATCGCCTGTTTCATGTTCAGGCGGACTATAAAATCCTACCAGGCCTCCGCCAATGCCGCCGGGCCACCCGATTCTCTTGCCGGGCTCGTTGAGGACCCTCCCGTATGATTTTTTGAGAATCTTGCACCGGATCCCCATGCAGCCCCAGAATCCGTGGGCTAACACCCACAGAAAACTACTGAAATTGTATGTTTCCTGTTCATCGGCCCATAAAATCCTACCAGGCCTCCGCCAACGTCGCCGAGCCACTTGGGCCTATTGACGGGCTCATTACGGACCCATTCGTATGATTTTTCGGGAATCTTGTGTCGGACCCCGTGCAACTCATGAATCCGTCGGATAACACCCACAGAAAACTATCGAAATAGCCTGTTTCCTGTTCGTCGGCCCAAAAATCCTACCAGGCCTCCGCCAACGCCGCTGGGCCATCTGGGTCTCTTGCCGGGTTCGTTGTGAACCTACTCGTATGATTTTTCAAGAATGTTGCGCCGGAGCCCCCTTTTCCCCCCCCCCCCCCCCCCCCCCCCCCCC
>JAABOM020000101.1:27079636-27105221 GCA_011800125.2 Solanum clarkiae
AAAAGTATATCCAAATCCTAAATATATTTTTTTTAAAGAAAAAGACGAACGCAACTTTAATTCTAACCTCAAAAATGTTCAAAGAAAGTGAAAAATATTTGATTTTTATAGTCGAATATTTTGACGTTTCAAAGATATTGAATGGCACCAATGTATCTAACATAAAAGATTTTTTTTTTAAAAAAAAAAAAGTTGTTGCCCTTTCTTTTCAATTTAGAAGAATATTCCACTCCACTAAAGTCAGATAGAGATATGAAAATTAAATAACTCCAAAAAAGTAAACATGTGTCAATTTATTTAATATTAAAAGAGAGAAATCTCATTTTGTCCCCTCAATTATTAGTATTAGTAAATTGTAAATGTGATCCTTTCAATATATAAACATATTTAATCTTTCAAAATTTTACCTTTTTTGCTATTGAATATTTACAAATTTATAATAATCATTTAATTTATTCATATAGTGTGACAAGCTTATAATGTTGCTTCATTCGCTACGGTTAACATAATTCTAAAAATAATCAAAATATGATAATACTTCCTTCCTACATAAGATGAAACATACCAATCATTTGGCAGACCAATCATGTGTCTTGTGTTGAAACACATTCAATGAGAAATTGAGAAAATCGCCTGATTTCTGTTCTAAAGCCCATAAAATACTACCTTACGTCATTTCACGCAGTTAAATCTAATAAAATTCTTAGCGGACTCATTATAAATGAATTCGTAAAAGTTATTGAAGAATTATTTATTCATAAATTATATTAATTGCTGATAATTTTTATATCAGATATCCATTGATGAATTTCAATAATAATAATGGTGGAGAAGCTATATTTAGGCAGATAATTAATAGAGAAAGAAAAAAAATCCAAAAAAAGGAAGAAAAATTAGGTAACTCATTCTTTCAAAGAGTGTGACATACTTTTCTATGTTCACTCAGGAGTTATTTATTCCACTTTAAATAATTTAACAGGTAATAAATATTATCTCAAATAAAACAGGATTAGTATTCCATTTAGACAAATCTGTACAAAGAACTTTCCAATAAACTTGGAATATTCAGAATTACTCATACATACTGACAGCTGAGGCTATGGGGTTTGATGAAGAAATTGACTCTCAGATACCATTTTTGGACCAAAATTATGGTTCTTCTTCTTCTTCTAATTCCCCATCATCTAAGCTTGCCCTTAGCAGGACAGGTACTAAAAGTTTTGTTTTTTTCCATCTTCAATTATTATGTACATGTTACATGGTATTTTTCCCAATATACTACAAGGTCAATTTTTTTTTAGCAGCTATTTTTTCTTGTCTCAAACTAAACTTTTTTCTTTTTTCTGCTAACCCCTTTATCTCCAAAGTACCACTTGTGCTTCATTTTACAAAAAAGTTTGAATCTTGACAATAACAAATTGGGTCCATAGTGAACCCATCTCAAGAATCTTGATTTAACTTGTCCTCTGCAACTGGTGCTGTCCCATCTCTGCTTATTGAGGGAGATTTGTGTTCAGCTTGTTTGGATGATTGTTACACAACAAGTGTATTGTGTTCTATTGTATTTTACTATTATTTTGGTGAATATATGTTTGGATAGATTGTATGGCTTTTCGTCATTTCATAATGCAATGCACTAGTAATATGAAGTGCTATAAGCTTAAGGTAAAGTAAAAGGTAAGTAAGAGCAAGTTGAAGAAAACAAAAGGCAACGAGGGGATCAAATCGGTCCTTACATAAGATGATAGTTTTAGCTGTCAGATAACAATGAATTAGACAATACAATACAGTAAATTAAAATTTAGGTAACAATCAAAATAAACAGTGTATTTAAAACGACAATTAGGTGTCCAAACAAGCTGTAAAAAGTGTAATAATCTTGATCTTTTTTTGCGTTTCCTAACAAAAGACATAATTTGTTAGTATTGGTTTCTAGCTATTTTGCTCGGACTCTTCGAAAATGTCAATAGGTGTGTGTCAGAGTGTATTTTGAAGGATCCGATACTGGTGCGGCAATATTTTTGGAGAGTCCGAGCAACTTAGGTTTTCTTTCAATAATTGTGTTGCATATCTGTTTCTTGATATTGTACAAAGATATAGATAGACATCATGTCTTTAGGATTTCCTATTTAGTTCTTTCCTTAATAGATAGATATCAGATCTTTTGGATTTCCTATTTATTTCTTTCCTAGTTAGCTTCTAATGTTATTGTATTTATGTATGTGTAAGTATTGAATAATATACAAGTTATCCTCTCCATGTCTTATCAATAACAAATTGAAAACTTTGCAAACAGATTTTACTCACAGAAGCTAATATGTGTACTCACCGTAAGAATTCAGGAAATGAATGGACAGCTTTGGCACATATAATTACAGCCGTAATAGGCTCCGGTGTTCTGTCGCTAGCATGGAGCATGGCACAGCTGGGTTGGATTGCTGGTCCATTGACCATGCTCTTATTTGCTTGTGTCTCTCTTATTTCTGCATTTCTTATCTGCAATTGCTATAAGTCTCCTGATCCAGAAACTGGCCCTGATAGGAATGGATCTTATCTTGATGCTGTGCAGAAGATTTTAGGTGAGAATTTCAAGCTAAGGTGTAATTAGAAAAAAAAAATCTTATGTCCTGCACTTTTTACAGTTCGGGTGAACATTTCCTTACGTTCTGTTAATGGGAATAAATTACGTTCAAGTAAGCAAACATGGCATGCTTCCAGGAGTCTATAGATGGCCTATAGATTTTAAGGGCATGGTGACCTAACCATCGTAAAAACTTTAGTTTTTCCCTTAAATTGGAGCACCAACTGAATAGTTTATGCAACATAGCTAACATCCTTATATAGAACTTGGCTTGGCAGCAAGTTTCTTCTTACCTTGCTGAACTCAAGAGGGTTGTTATATGCTTGCACTTACACAGAAAATTCTTTTCTTCTGGCATCTCAGGTAAAAGAAATGCCTGGTTTTGTGGAATCATTGTTCGTATAAATTTCATCAAGGTTGCAATTATATATACGATTACATCCTCTATCAGCATGCGGTATGTCAATGATGTTTTCTCTATGCTTTTTGTCTTTATCTCCTTTCAACAATTTCTGCCTGTACGTTTCCTTTATGAGTTTTGCTGCCTATCGTGCTGAATTGTTGTTTGGTTTGTCCTAGATCCCATGGTTGCATTTCCATACTGTCCGGCAACTTAATGTTTGGATGATTGCTTTATGAACTCTTGCCAAACTCATGATTCAGACCTATAATCTTCTCTAATACTAGTGTGATTTTCATTTCAAACTATATTGAGATGCTCTTAATCTTTAACAACTCAAATATAAACTAGTTGGAGAATCTTAAGGGTTCAACAATTACCGAACAATACGGTGTAAACCATCGGAATCTTGTTATAACCAGAGATTTGTATTCATATCGTCATTCTAATCAGATAATTATAGGGGGTAAGGAAAGTATATCTGATAGTGAAATTAGGATTTGTGTTCCATTATCAAGGAGATAAAAGTTCCATAACCAATGGTACTAGGAATCCAATTAAAAAGGTTACATTACATAAGTATAAAAGTCGATATTGCTAGCAGGTATTCTCAAAATTTAACTTTCACTTGGTATCTATTATTGGATTAAGGAAAAGTATGCCCAAATGATGTTAGGAGTCTCATATAACCAATGAAATAAGAAATCATCTTAAATAAGTCTATGTTGCATAGCACATATATATAAGAGTTGTGTGTTGTTACTCGCACCGTTCTCAAATTATCTATTTGGAAGGTTTCTCTAAAAGGTGATATTAACAACATATCCTCTAAATGTCTGCAGAGCAATCCAGCAAGCAAACTGCTATCACGATCAAGGTCACGACGCTACCTGTGGATATGAAAGTACTAGGTATATGGTAATATTTGGATTAGTCCAAGTTATTGTGTCTCAAATTCCTGATTTTCAGAACATGAAGTGGCTCTCCGTAGTTGCTGCTGTTATGTCCTTCACATATTCCATTATCGGATCAGCACTTGGCTTAGCCAAAGTAATTGGTAGGTTACTATTATGCACACTGTCATTTTATAGTCTCAAAATCTTCAGAATAACAAACATGTGTTCGACTAGGATCTCAGGCAGTATAGATGATCCAACTTGCCATGGTCTTAAAATTCCATTCTGGAATCTTGATATGCAGAAAATGGAGAAATAAAAGGTAGCATTACAGGACTGCCAAGTTCTACTGCTGCTGAGAAAGTCTGGTTGGTTGCTCAGGCGCTCGGGGACATTGCCTTTGCCTTTCCATTTTCTCTTGTATATCTGGAGGTTCAGGTGCTGAAATTTGCTTTCTACATTAAATATAAAGTATGTTCTTAAACAGCGTTTAGCAACACTTAAGCATTTAACGGAAACTTCCAAAATTATGAAGGACACGTTAAGGGCACCTCCTCCAGAAAAGATCACCATGAAGAAGGTCTCAATAATGACAGTCTGTATTACAACTTTTTTCTACCTTTGCTGTGGGGGATTTGGTTATGCAGCCTTTGGTAATTCCACACCAGGGAATCTCTTGACAGGGTTCGGTTTCTATGAGCCATATTGGCTTGTAGACTTTGCTAATGCATGTGTTGTTCTTCATCTTGTTGGTGGATATCAGGTACTTTTACAGTTTTACCAAGGTGTTCTGTCAAGTCTAACAATGTTGCCCCATGCTTTTACTTTAAAAACTGGTACACCTACAACCTAAACTTGTTCAGAACTTAGTTATCATTGTTATAGTTTTTATGCTTTCACATTTTCTTTACTTTGTATTGACTTGAATATGCTTTACAGATTTTCAGCCAGCCATTATTTGCAGATATCGAGAGATGGTTTGCCAGAAAATTCCCAGAGAGCAAGTTTGTTCACAAGAATCACACTCTGAAACATCTACCATTGCTGCCACTTCGATTGAATTTTATGAGATTATTCTTCCGAACAGCGTATGTTGCGATAATGACTGGGATTGCTGTGGTGTTCCCTTACTTTAACCAGATGATAGGGGTGTCCGGAGCAATAACATTTTGGCCTGTCGTCATTTATTTCCCAGTAGAGATGTACTTAACTCAGAAAAAAATTGGAAGTTGGAAAAGCAAAGCTATCGCGCTTCGCATCTTTGCAATGGTATGCCTAGTTGTGATATTTTACGCATTTGTTGGGTCTGTCAGAGGAGTGATAGTTGCTAGATTTGGGTAAAAATGCTTCTCACATCCCTTCTTGAGCTGAGGTCTGTCAGAAACAGCTCTCTGCCTCCCAAGATAGGCGTACACACTATCTTCTCCAGACCTCAATGTATATGCTTTTTATAGAAGAAATGTGCTGATTATGTAAACAATGATTGAAAAGAAACCAGAAATGTATCAATAGTTTTCAACTCAGATTATGTTCTATGGAAGATCGTCTGTATACCTCATAAATCCACTAGATAAATAGTTATGGAAGATCATCTGTATACCTCATAAATCCACTAGATAAATAGTTTTTTTGGAATATCTAAAGAGGATGAGCCAAAAATGGTCATCATTATCAGAAGGAAGAATAAACAGGGGATACAACTCATCAATGGTCAAAACTATATTAAAAAAAGAATGTCTACTCTTCCTGTCACTTCATCTTTATTCCATCTCTCATTAAAGGCACATCACAAATTTCAGGCAAAGTATGATGAGGATGATGATGTATCAGCCAGGACCTGCAAAGATGTCACCAATGATCTTATTAGCTAAGAAAGTACCTATTACATCAATAAAAAAGTAACTAGTTTTGGATGGAATGCCATATAGAGACCTCTTGGCCATAAGATCTCAACTATGTCAAAGGCATCTAAATTTTGAATTCACCTCTACTTGTATGTCAAGATTTTGGTTAAAGAATCAGATCAGAGAGGACCCCTACATCAGCTAACTGTATAAAATAACAAAAAAATATACATGTGAACATACCTCAAGTTGTTCTTCAGTGAAAGAATCTTTCTGAACGTTCCATGTGTCCGCATGAGTGCGTCGGAACTCTGCCACAGCTTTTGTCACGGTAGATTTTATAGGTGATGATTCAGAAACAAATTGAGCCAATAGTGTAACGTGTCCTGGCAACCAACTGCAATAAAATTTGGCACTAATGAGAAACATCTCTCTAGAGTAAATCCATACTACTGGAAATATCTAAGTTTAATAGTATACTATATTGGACCATCTCAAATAGAACAACGATATTCTTCTACATGAAGAAACAATATACTACTTTGGACCATCTCAAAAATAACAATGATATCCTTCTACATCAACAAATAATTTAACTTCAAAAGATAAATTTTTGAAAAGGTAAAAATTGTATTTGTAAACAGAGTTAGTGCTGTAATTTCTCACAGCGAGCAAAAGCACCAGAATATGGCCTTGCCCCATTCCAATCTTTGAGAACCTCTATGTGTTCCAGCAAAGCTTCCACCTCATTTACATATTATCTTTCTACACCAAAAGTGAATTACATACAGCGAAATCCCTAAAGTGTTGGGGAGGGTAGAATGTATGCAAACCTCACTAATACCTCATGGAGGTAGAGAGGTGGTTTCTTAAAGACCCTCGGCTCAAGTGCAACAAATCCAGGGATACATAAGGAGATAGTGAAGAGAATATGGCAAGAAACAAGGTAACAGTGTCTACCAGAAAGGAGCCGAAAACAACAACCAGAAAAAAGTGAAAATCAAAACACAATAAACGACGTACTAGATAGACTATTAAAAATAATAATAAACAATGATAATTTCTTTAAAAAAAAAATAATAACTAAAACAATACAACTAGTACCATGGAAACCACCAACCACCCTAAGCAAGACAACATTACACCGGCTGCTAACTTTCTACCCTAATACGTGTCCTCCATATCTTCCTATCTAAGATCAAGTCCTTGGCAAACTGAATTTGTGACGCATCATGTCTTCTCAACCTTTGCCTCTCCTCGTAACCTTTATAACCAATCTCTCGCACCTCCTCACAACTGTGTCTACGAATCTCCTCTTCACATGTCCAAAACATATCAGCCTCGCTTCCCTCGTCTTGGCCACCACAGAAGCCACTCCCACATTAATCTGAATATACTCATTTCTAGTCTTATCGCTCCTAGTTTGAACAAGATGATCTATAGGCACACAAAATATCTCGGGCTTGCTTTAGACAACAAATTTCAAAAGTCTCCTCATTTCTTTCTTAAATTTCATGCCTAATCAAACAACATCACACAAAATAAGATGGGAGGAGTATTAATGCAGGATAGCATGAGTGATAAGAACAAGTGTATTAGCAGTAGATTTATAAGAGCATCCAAAGACAAAAATGCCCTTATAGCAGGTAATCCCTACATAACAATGTCTCTATTATTTCGCTGCATAATAATCCTTATGTTATTATCAATCCATGTACCAAACATCCACTAAACGTATTTATTTACTATTTAATACTGTCATAATCATGGAAACAATACATAAGACATACACAATATTTCCATCAAGTGCTAATTAGAGTAGCAGGCTAATTGATAGGGTTAGGTGGTTACTTATGTGTTCTCATTATCTGTTATATTGTATGTTAGTTTTATCATATTTACATACTGCCATGTGCTATTCATTATTAGTCGCGCTTTCTGTTCCCTTCCGTTTCCGTTTTGTCATATCTAGTTCTTTCTGCTTATGGGTTTTGAGATGAGGGTTCCCAGAAAACAGCTTCTCTACTTCAATGAGGTAGCGGTAAGGTTTGTGTATATTCTATCCTCCCCAGACCCCACTTGTGGGATTTCACTAGGTATGTTGTTGTTGTTGTTGTTGTTGCTAAAACTTTTAGTTCACTAAATTAAAGGGAAAACTTATATAAGTTTTTTTGTTCTTTTTTCTTTAATAAAATTTAGTATATAATTGAAACCAAAATATTGAAAAAAGAAAGACACTAGCTAGCAGCTATTATTTAATACATTGAGCGGCATATGAAACTTGACTAATAAAATGTAATGCGTGGATAGTAACTTGACTCTTTTGTATTAACAAAACTCCTAATATGAAAGTTCTGAATGACATGCTACATTCAAGTAGATATAACAAAATAAGATTGATTAGGTAATACAACGGAAATCTCAAGCAATATACCATGTGGAAAAAAATTGGCATCTTGTTAGTGACAATTGTGACCCCATACTTAAGAATGTGAAGTCCATAAACATCATTATCCTACACTTCTGTAAACATTGCTTGGAAGAAACTGTCTTCTAGAATATTTCAAAACATTAAGCATGATCTCTACACATACTTGATTAGTTTGGACCAGCATAGGTTGACCAATTTAACATTTTATCATCTTGTTGGCCCTAATAATCAGGGTCATCTCAAATGCTATTTAAGTTCCATTTTGTTTTATTTTACTTCATATTTTGTGAAAGTTAATATGCTGTTTATCACTCCTGCTGTAGATTGCTACTTCCAGGAACTCCCTAACATAACACCTAGTCAAATATATCTTCGAACATATGAATTTATGTTATGTAATGGGAGTGCCTGGGAATATTATAAGGAACTTATAGTTAAATATATCTTAAATGTATGAAACTATATTAGAGAATGGACATACCTGGGAATATCATAAGGAACTGATAGCACGCAAGCAGCCAAAGAAAGTATCTGTCCATGTAAGGATGCTACAGAGAATCCAGAACGCATGCTTCTGCAATAGCAATTTTTTCTTTTTTGAGAACGGACACACACAGAAAACATATGTATGTATATAAACATCACCACAACAATTTGTGTTGGAGTCCAAAAGATCATTACATCATCCTTGTTCTTCTTACATGGATCCTAACACTACTGCAATTTCAGGAAATCTACACATACAACACCTGGTGACATGTATGATCCTTCTCTTCCCAAGATTTTTGGTTGTCAGTACCTCTCCCCTAGCTGCCAACCACACAAAGAAACACACTTTCTAGGTGCCCTAGGTATCCAAGTAGATTGGTCGCTTAATTAATGTGTGTAATATCTTCGTAATTTTTAGTTATTAGAAAACCAAAATAATTCATAGGAAGGCTTTAAGCAGAATTTTGTGCATAATTATACATGCCTCTTGAGCAACAAACCCATGGTGTTAACTCATATGCAGAAAGGCTTGATCTCGATACAATGATCAACAGGAGGGACTTAATAAGCACATGCCATGTGCATGGTGTTAGCATATTGTTAGAGTGGGTTAAAGTCCCATAATGGTTGAGAAATGGACCAGTGGTCTAGACTTCGGCAATCCTTCCCTCATGCGCTAGCTTTTCGGGTTGAGTTAGGCCCATGCGTTGTATATTTACATGTGTCAGAGCCAGGGTCATCCCCATTTGGTCTCCCGGTCCTTGCTCCAGTTGGGCCTAGGCATGAGGAGGTAGGGGTGCTAGAGTGGGTTAAAGTCCCACATTGGTTGGGGAAGAGACCGGTAGTCCACTTATACGGACTTGGGCAATCCTCCATCATGAGCTAGTTTTGGAGTTGACTTAGGCTCAGGTTTCATATCTCACATATAAAGACCTCTCTAAGGTTGTCATCACTAATGCAACAAGACCATCCCAGGTGAATGGTGTTAGAATATAAGATAGGTGTGACCTCTCTAGGATGATCATCAGTAATAACCCAACAAATAACAAAAGCATAGTAATAATAACTAGCCAACTAAAACAATAAAAGAACCTTTGCTTTCTCTTCTTCTGAATGATACTGGCTTCTGTATAAGCTCTATGACGGAAATCCCGCGCTAAATCTTCATCTCCACCCTTCATTAGGCCAGCCAAAACTGCTGCTGCATGCTCTCTTACCTGGACAAAATGTTCAGAAGAAATAGAATGAACTTCATTAAATCGCCACATAATCTCCATATGTAAGTAATCAGGTAGAATTAAAGCTGGTTTCAATTTAAAAGGGATAAAAAAAAACATGACTACCTGCAATGCACCTGTCTTGTTAATAAGAAATACCAATGAATGTATTAAACACTTGCGAATGTGTTAAGATCATATTCCCTCCTGGTTGAAGTCCTTATGTTCTAATTTGACACAAGCATGTACAACCAAGGCAGTTCCAGAGATAGCGGCTCCCACTACTTATACGATGTAATGGTTGTCTGGTATGACAGGTTAAGTTCAGATACCTCTGGCTGGTTGTCCTAAAGCTTGATCCCATTTTTTAGGTGCATTGGGTGAAATCTCTAGGACAAACAACCCATCGAGCTTATCCTTGTTCCCTCTGTTAGGTGTCATTATCATTTGACTCATAAGTTAAAATACAAGTTCTTAGTAATGGGAGCATGAAGCCTTCAGTGGAATGGGGGTGCAATAATCAATTGTAAGTTCAAGCTAAAGAACTTTCGGACACCCAGTAACATTAAAGCATAATGATCTCACTTGATCTGAACATGAAGGGTTGAAAAAGGACTATAATCAAGCACATAACATCTACACCTATATCAACATTATACCACATTGCATTCCCTGATGACACACTATCCTGTCTCACCATCAGGCAACTGGAGCTGCACCAAAAATGCTTTCGGAAGCTCATGGTACCATTTTTGGCACATGACACACTTACAGGCTACAGCAACGGAAGAGGGACGGCCATATGAAAAATGGATGAATTTGATAATACCATATAGAATTGAACAAGACATAGGAGAAGCAGGAGCGGTCTTTGGAAAAAGGTTGTCTTTTGGTGCATGAAACATATGATAGGATAGACAGGAAAATTGTATTCTATCCTAGCGCTTCCTATTCTATGTAATCAAACATGACCCAGCAAGTTTAGTAAATTAAAAAGGCAAAAACAGCTACCTAATGGAGTTTCGACCAAGCACCACCAGTTAATTCCACCCCTTACTCCGCCATTATTATAGGGGTGTGGGGTTCGAGAAATCAAGAATGTATTTCTTTTAGATCAAACATTGGACAAAACAAGCAAAGAGCATCAGAGAGATTGACATACCTTCTCCAAGACAAGATGCACAACATTTTAATTATTTAAATAGTTGATACCTCAAATATTTCAGCTAAATTTATGTGAACTTACCTCAACTTGATTATCTGTCAGTAGATTCTCAACAGTTTGCCAAATTTGTTGTTTGTCCACCTTAGAGAGGACGAAAGTGTGCCTGTATGGTGCAACAAGATAGAAACTCAATTCTTCAGGATATTACAAGTTTATTTTTGCATTATTTAGCTATTCTAAACTACCATTACAAGAAAATGAGTTATACCTAAGACTGAGTTTGAAATAAAAATGATAATGATTCAATTTATAGTGATGATAACGATACTTTTTTCTTTCAAAGTACCTCATTTTCTCTTCAAGAACCAAAATAAGGAATTTTTTTCCCAGGGAAGGAGAAAAGGAGCATGAAGATCAAAACAAAAAGATCATACCTATACATGAAACTCCGCAAATAGGTCAGAGTCGCAGATCTTGTGCGCCAATTGGCATCATTGGCTATAGAAATAATGGTGAGTACAACTTTCCTTAGATGGGACTCTGGATAAACTCTCCACTTGAGCAATTCAAAAGCTGCTTTGGCCAGTGTCGACAAATCCTTATTTGACGTCTCCTACAAGATATCAACAGTATCAAAAGAGAGATGCAATTACTGTTATAAACACCTCCAGTGAGCATATATTAATTTATATAGTGTATCAATTTATTCACGTGTAACAGCTGCAAAAATGTCAAGAATTAGAATTTTCAGTATCATTCGTTTGAACAACTTTCAACTAGGACTTACTTCATATGTAGCTATAAATCAAAGACAACGCGAAAGAATTAAGAGAACTACACATGCAGATTAGACATGGTCTGGGATACTACATACACAGAAATATCATCAAAACATGAAGGAAGCAGAGAGTCGCAATTCTCCTACTTTGTGCAGGATACAAGTTCAATGGTCATGGCTTGTGTACCAAGCAGAAAACCATGGGAAATAGGCATGGAGATGCCTTGCAATCAGATTTAATCCAGACACGAAAGTTTTCAACAGGAGTCTTTTCAATTTAATCCATTCTTGTTGATATACAGTGGAAATCCACCCAGTTAAGGGAAAAGATTGGTTTAGGTAAAAACTCAGAGAGAGATTAGAATCAAAACTTGGCAAGAAGAAGTTTATGTGACAATAGTTTAATGCAACAGTTCTTATATTGATTAATGATGTGGCTATACCTTCCCTAAAAGCTATGTTGTTAAAGTTGAGAGATTTATTTCTTTAAAGATTTCATCAATACCACTGACATGCAGGCTTAACTCTTATAGGCAAATAAGGATGACGGATAGCAACAAGAATTGAACCTAATTGGTGTCACCTCGTCTAGAATCTTAAGCTCTTAAAGAGAGAAGATATTTAGTTATTTTCTCGGGTCTCAACATTTAGTACACACTCATTTGGAAAAGCTTGAACAAGCTAGAAAACAGTAACTCAAAAAAAAAAAATCTTAGAGGCCAAATGACAAGAGGAAGAAGAAGAAAAAACATGTAATATTTCAGCGTTTTCAGCATCTTAATTTGGGTGACATAAGGTCTTCTTTATCTATCAGCCATGGAAACAACTAACTTCAATCATCTATTTCCAATATCATCTTGCCTTCATAGCTTTTTCCATCGAAGAACAACCAGTAAAATGTGAGGAACTGCAAGAAATAGCACTTAAAGACGAGAAAAAAACAGAAAAATGAAAGTCTTAACCTTTTGACCACAAGATAAACAAGATGCTTCTTATGAATTCTGTCAAAAATCAGAAGCCAGTTTATTCATTAAGGGATCTCAGTCGCAGGTTTTGACAAAAAACAAAAATCAAAGCTTCTTTTCTCCAAGAGACACTCAGTTACAAGTTTTACCATTTTCATCAGTAAATGGAGGGAAGCATGTGTATGTAAAGTTCTTCAATTTCATCCATTCAAAATGTCAAAAACAACTAAAAAAGACAAGCAACAAGGAATGATGCAATGTTGCAACTTAATTACCTGTAGAGATATTACAGGATATAAAAGACCAACAACAACATCCAGCAGAACCGAGGATCTTCCAGACTTTAGAGAAGAGATAATGAAATGAAATAGCTGCACATCACCAAAACAAGCTAGTCAATAAAAGGTCTTAGGAGCAAAAAGTCCAAGAGGTGAGTTGGCTGACTGTACCGTCTCCATCCATTTAACATCATCATGAGACTGTTCGCTTGATATTCCATTCTCAGAAATTGTGTCCATTTGTGCATCCAGAGTGTCTGACTGGCTAAAACTTTGGATCTTCACCACAAGCTCAGATGCACGTTCTACTAGATAATGATCCCAATTCCCTACTTCAGCTTGCCTATGCACATTTATTGTCCCTACTTCATGTGGATGAACATAATTACAGGACAACTGAAGCCGAATGTTTGAGCATAAAACAGAGAGTGTGACACCAATGGATTCCCTCACCTGTTCCAGAAATGTTTCGTAATCTGTCACCATAGAGACAACAACTCTACAGAAGACTTTGAAGGGGTTGATGAAACAGTCAAGGTATTCATTCCTTCTTTAGGATGGTCAATTTTACCAATTTCCAGCCTTAAATATAGATTATTCGTCTTTTGAAGATAAACTTTTTGTTGGAAACTCAAAGATCAGTTTTTTGATTCTCAAAGTTCAACAACTTAAAATGAAACTATGAAAGTCGAGATCATCTAAAGATATAGCCTAAATGTATGTACAATTTGGAAAAAAAAGAAATAGTCAAAGAGAATTTACATGGGGGTCATAATGCCTTTGAGATGCTAAGAGATGAAGCACAAAACAATGGGATCAGGATATGATGTGGAGAGATAAGCAGGAGAAGTGCCAAAAGGTTATCGAAAAATATATTTTAAGAAATCTTAGAAGGGACAAAACAATGATGCTTGGAGCTGAACCTACAAATCTGGAAAAGCTGAGACTAACAAGCTTGCCTTTCCAGTAGAACAACTGAGAAGAACCAGCTCAACTTGTATAACTAAAGCTGGTCAAGCAAGGAAAGAATCTATCAAGGAAAGCAACTCATCAAAGAGGTACGGAATTTGAGTTGATTGACAGATAAAACTTATGTTTCCTTGCGCAATCAAATCAAAATCAAATGGCTCATGTAACCAAGCAATTCTTAACACAACCAGAAAAATAACACAGTAGACAAAAACAATAGATTGTGATCCCAAGTATAAAGTCAAAATGTTGAAAACTCACTTGTGGAGATGAATGGTTCATACTGCCAAGCAATTCTTCAAGAAGCTTATAGTGAAGCTCTAGTTCAGTAACTGGCATTTTTGGTGGGGAAACTTCTATAAGTGCAGCTGAAAGAAGCATGTATCGCTTGGCAACTACAGTAGTACTAACTGTTTCAGGCAAGGGGTTCATTAAACAGTCCATAACCTTTTGTCTCAAAAGTGGAATTTTCGTTCCATGTTTTCCTTTTCCAGTAACTGCATAACGAATACAAGCTGCCCACTCAGGTATGGACTCAACTGTTGGTGCTTGAATAATACTCTGAAGATGGGTCATCAACCAATTATCCCATGCTTCTGAAACACCATGAACATCAGAATGTAGCACACCGGCCACTGCCTCAGCAGCAACACACTGCTTTGTCCTCTCCTTTGCATTTATGTAGTCTGCTAATGCATCTTTTAGTGCCAGTATAACAGGAGCACCACATTCCTGGACTAGACGTTTAAAAATTCGGGCAAAGCTCGAGTAGAAAGTGTCATTTCCAAACAAAGATATCCAATTGGGAGTACGGGGCCATGATGAAGAAAATTCAAAATAAAAGCGAGTAATGGATTTGTCAGCCACACTCTGAAATGAAGAGATTCCATGATTTCCTTTTGAAGAAGCACCATCAGTGTCAATTATATGAACATGAGAAAGACTATTCAGGGTTTCATTGAAAAAACCCTCTTCCTGGAATATATTACTTAAAGCTTCTTCGAGAGAAGACTTGGATTTATCCTGCTGGTTAGTAGAGCAAATGGGCTGGTCCTCAGAGATCTTGTAAGGTGATTCTTTCAGCAAAGTATTTAGAGCTGAGATTGCCAAAATTCTTGTCTGCGGTAGTTGGCTTCTTAAACTCTGTAAGAAGTGACCTGGCAAGATTAATCATAAGATAAGAAATTCTCAAAATCTGAAGATAAATTTTGGACATGAAACATAATGCTGCTTACTATAAATCACAAAAGAATCACGGTAATAAAGTTGAATTAAGGCTTTCTTTACCCTTGTTTCTAATAGGTAAAAGAAAATTTCTTTTGCCCTATCAAAAACAGTCTCTCTACCTCTCACAGTAAGCGTAATGTATGCGTAGACACTATCCTCCTCAGACCCCACTTGTGGGATTGCACTGGTATGTTGTTGTTGGAGATAGCAATCATTTTGAGCGGCTTTTCATGATAGATCACATTCAGGGAACAAGAATACCACAAGGAGAAGAATATTGACCATAAAAAACAAAAAAATATACTAAGCGTAGTTTCTATTTCTTGCCTATTAAGGGAACAAGAATAATAGCAGAAATATTCAATTAGCAGAATGTGCTGAAGTAAAAACCAAGAAAACCAACGGATAAACTTAACTAACCAGCAGTTTCACTCAGAATTTCGGAGGACGAGTTAGGATCATTTCTGGAAGCCATAGCCAACAGCAGTAGTACTCGGTTAGACATCAGATTGTACCTGAAAGAAATGGAGGAATAAAATATTTTTTATTTATGCATAGAAGGAAACGGGCGTTGATTGACAAGAGGAAGACAAAACCAGTCCTGCAGCTATTCTATCATCTACATATCTATAATTACAGATGTTATTTTCCTTTCTCAAAAAATATCTATAATTAAAGATGGCCATAGAGGCAGATCATAACAACAACAACAACAGACCCAGTGGAATCCCACAAGTGGGGTCAGGGGAAGGTAGAATGTGCTCAGACCTTAACACTACCTCATAGAAGTAGAGAGACTGTTTCCTGGGAACCCTCGTCAGTAGAGGCAGATCATGCGAGAGAACATTGGGGTGTATGTTGTTGTTGTTGTAAGAAAGTTGTGGGGCAGGGCTAGTTGTGGCATTGTGGGCAAATGCTGAAGAAGGGATTCTACATCTCTAAAGACCTATTCGTCTCACATGACAACAGCGACCAAAGCTCATTGCTCGCAATACCACCCACTGTCCGTAATTAGCCTCCAGCATTATCTACATTTGAACTGTTATTGAAGTCTTTCTACCCACAATCATTTCTTTCCCCAAAATCAGTATACAATTTCACACAAGATAGAGAAAACGACAAGCTAATATGAAGCTTAGAGTTATTCAGATTAAGAAGACGACATAAAGTTTAGGCAAACCTCATTCACAGAAATACATTTTAGGTCACAGTAAAAAATTAATGGTTTTTAATGGTATTATTGGCTTTGATATCTATTTTCATTTCCTTTATCTTTTGACAATCTTGAAGCGTTATGTTGAACTTCTCTTACTGTTCACTATAGGTGTACTCAAACAGAGAAGTGTTGCAATATGCAGAGAGTGTGGGGTGGGGATTTTGCAGGAAGAAAAGAGGTTGTGCAGTGAAGAGGGGTGTGGTGTGGCACTGTTACAGTGGAAATCAAAACCTGCCACGCCATGCCCTACACAAAAAGCTTGTATGGTAAAGTGGGCGTTGTGACGCAGCACTGTCGCGGTGGAAATGTAGACCTGGCACACCCAGCCCTATTGACTTTGTCATTCCTAGGTATGATGGTCCAATTGAGACAAATAAACTTAAGAGGAACTCATGAAGCTGTGTGTATGCACGCGGATTTTGTAAGTAGGGGGTGGGGTGGGGTGGGGGGCAGGGCATTACTTTCTTACCTCCAGTGCAAGTTGGAGCTCTCAAAACTCAAAGAACCGATCTCAGAAACCAACTCTCCAAAATCTGTTCCTTCTGAATTGCCTGATGCCTTAAACATGTTTCTGGATACTCCAGAAAAATGAATGTTGTACTTAATGAAAAGCTGTCAGATTTCAAAAAAAAAAGAAATTCTTTTGTCAACATAGAAAAGACAAAATGAAAAGACTTGACTTCGAATGTATATCTCACCTCATTGATGGCTTTCTGAGCTTTTAGTGTTTCATGGTGAGAGCTTGAGCAATAAAGATTCAGTAACACGGTCAACACCAACATTGTGCCATAAGGAATCACAAGCAAAACAGATGCAAGCATAAGAATTTACCTTGACAGAATTCCAAGCAGGAAGGAAGAAAGTGCCTTCAAATCCTTGATTCATGAAGAACAAAAAAATTGAGTCAGGTACTCACTTCCTTAAGAATAATGCATGTAGTCTGAAGATCAAATACCGTTGTTAAACATTTAAGAACAGTTTGTGTTGAAAGGATTGCACAGGAACCTAAGACTGCACATTCCGGAGAGCTAGAATTTTTCAAGTTCTGACTGAAACTGAGCACACATTTTGAGATTGTAGAGGGCCATCTCTTCATCATCTTCAAGAGAGATTTTCCAGCAAGTCTGAGGAAATGGGGAGTAGATACATGAGATACAAAAAATCTTCCAGAAGATGCAACTTGCTTATGGCCTAATCATTAGCAATCAACATCCAATTGGTCTTTACAATAGAAATTAAGAATGACAGGACAATGACCATGAGAGATAAGCACACAGTTAGTACTCCTCATTGTATTGCTTAAACTCAAAAATGATATGATTAATCTACCTCTATGACTTCCCTACAACAGGATAAAATAGCATGGCATTATATTAGGGTTAGCACTTATACAATATATGAGTACTAAGTGAATGAGCAAAGCGTTTAAAAGCAGGAAGTATGTCCAATATAGAGAGAATCTGAAGCTCCTATTTGTAGATGATGAAATATTTTGTAGGTCAAATTTGATGAATTTATAATACTTTGACCTCATTTAAGGCAGAGGGGACACATGGATAGATGTCATGAAAAATTAAGCAGGCAAATACCACCTAAACACTCTTTAAACCACATCAGGTAAGAGATATTCATACACTATCAGACCTGAACAAAATTGTTACAGATGTCGCTATAAGTCATGTCTTTGAACCTATGATCACACATCTGCAAGTGTCTCGTCAAAGACGCTCTTCCAAAAATTCCACAGATATTTTCAGACACTATGAATGAAAGATTAGAACTCACCCACGGACTGTTTCATAACTATGCAAGGAGAGATTAAGAAGATCATCCGTTAAATGAACGATATGATCTGAAGGTGATACATTTGCACTCAGCCGGAAGACATGATATGATGATTGTGAGGCTCTCCAAGTATTATGCATGTATGCTTTGTCAATAAGTGCCCATCTAGGCCTGCAAAATTGGCATTATCTTCAAATCTGAAAATGACATATTCAATATGTCCGTTAGTCCTACATACAAAAGTATAGATAAATTTACCTTTTTTTCCCCTTCGAATGAGATGACACAATAAAATTAACTGGAGGTTCTATTATGGCAGAGGATTCTAGTTTCCAGGACTGCCTGTGATTTGACCACTCATCGTATTCTGAACTCCCTGTTGACCATCTCAATAACTTAAGATGGAAGTTATGGAAGACCCATAATAAGAAGAAGAAGATTGTAGAAAGAAAATTCAACTACCGTAGTTCCCCAAGGAGTCAATTATACGAATCAGATACAGCAATAGAATGCTATCATCTGATTTTTCCTCCAGTAAGTATCTGTCATGGCAGCAGTGGTCAAATTCACCACATGAAACCCAGAGAGTGAAGAAGCATCAAGCAAGAAAAATTTAAAAGAGATAAGATGAATACTGGCAGGTTGCATGAATAATGTCAGCAGCCTTTGCTCGCAGTTCCTTAGTGCCAACACATGAACCAGTCGCTCCAGAAATTACAAACGGAATGTCAGATTGCTCTTCAGCCATCCCGTTCCTATAGGATGGTTTGAAATCAGGTAGACACGACAAAACACCTTGAAGTGACGAATCAATACGTAGAAGGGTCACTTTCAAGTGGTCTTTCTCTATGCCTGCAATCACAAAGTAAAAGAACTGTAAGTCAATGACTCACAGAAAAGGATATAAAACAGCATATGTTTCAACTGGAAAAAGAAAAGGTAGACAACTTTTCCCCTTTTTTTTTCTTTTGAGAAGGTAACATTTGTGTGTTTTGACAAGTCAGTACATGGATTGTTTCAATCCATATTTACAGCATAATCAAAAATACAGAGAGCTGACTCAATTACTAACAAGATCCTACGATGTCTATAATACTTAACTCTTGATTATTCTTTTTTATGTATACATTACATTATATCTTTTTCTAAACAAATGACAAATGTGTTGGGTTTGTTTAGAGCAAAATAGATATAGGGAACTCATCTAACCGCCCCAACTTCATATTGAAACCAATACCTAACAAGTTTGGATCTTCCAGTAATAAATTTAAGGACTCATTCCAAGCTTAATGATCTATGCAAATATCATTCAGCAAAATGCTATGCCTACATTCAGTAGAGGAATAAAAAATCACCACTAAGTCCATCATAACAAGTGTTATGATTCATTCAATTGGCAGACTGCACTTTCAAATTGTAGTGAAAAAATAATAGTTACCTGGATCAGAATGGATTTTGGATTTGCATATTTTCAAAAGGTCATCTAAAGCAGAATCGAGATGCAGCTTCAAGAGTTCATTTGCAAAATGAATTTCTTCAGAGCAAGGGACATGCCACTTAGGGGGTAACCAGGCTTTATCTTCAGTAAAATCTTTTGTGCTGATCCATTCCTCCAGTGCAGGGGCAGCAGCATGGTGCAAAACACACCTGGTATTGGAAGTGGAAAAAGACTTGTCTCATCTATTTTGACCGAAAAATAAAATAGAAAAGAAACTGAATGATGAATATATACGATTCTTAACCAGATGAAAGTTTCACATACTTGTACTGATTGATGGGATAGTAAAGAACAAGATTTCCAAGGAGAGATCGAAGGAGATGATCACCCGCACCATTAACCTGTCATTTACAACTAAACTTATCAGATAAAGTTGAAGGACCATGAATACCTTGGTTAAAGCTTCATATGAACAATGGTCTACCAGGACTAACTGGACGATAAATGAACATATATACTGTTACCTGTAATTCCCAGTTTACTAGTACCCAAGAGCAACATGTGAAAGGTGAAAACAGGAAGAAAAAGTGAGAGAGAGAGAGAGAGAGAGAGAGAAGAATAAAAAGCCTGATATGCCTCCGTATATTATGCAAAAACTCTTGGATCTTTGTTCTTGGGATGAAAGATGTGGAGGCAAGAGATTAGGTAACTCGAATATACAAGAGAGATCCTTAATGGATATGTTTACAAAGGACTAGTCGAATAGGAAAAATGTAATCAACTGCCTCTACCTGCAGGTCATTGTATTGTTTCCAATGCATATTTGCTTGAAAGAGTTTCCAAATATGTTTACAAAGGAATAGTTGAATAGGAAAAAGATAATCAACTGCCTCTACATGCAAGTCATTGTATTGTTTGCAATGCGTATTTGCTTGAAAGATTTCCCAAATATATAGTAATCAATGTATCCTCAATTAAGAGATGACATTGCTAAGCCTTAGGCTTTTTTTTAAAGACTTAAGCACATATATACAGCGATCATCTGACCTCTTTTCCCTAATAAATTTGATATCAGGACTTTGAAAACATTTGATCACCAAACCACACCGCTGGGCAATAGGTATTGTTCCAGAGGATCTTTGCAAGTGCCTTGGTTTCAACAGATGGGAGGCTGCTATTCCTAATAGGATCTTTTTTTTTTTTTGGAAAGATGGTACATGATGGGCTACTGGAATCATGATTACTCAGGGACCCGTTTACTGCAATGTTACTTATGTTTCAAGAGTACAACCTTATAATGACACTGGAAAAGAAAAAAGCAAATATCCAGTACGCAAGAGCGAAGAAGTTAGACAAGAATCCACCTAGTGGACTAGGTTAATATAGAAGACAATCAAACAGTTCATGACGGACAAAAGTTAAGAAGTTTCAATTTCTAAGACAGGTGAAACGGTGAATAACCGAGACTGCTGAAAATGAAATGAAATGATCAAGGGCTTATTACCTTTCTGGGAATAATTATTGTCAAAAATATTGACTTGTAGCTTAATCAAGCACAAAAATTGGCTCATGAGGTGAGGATAGTTAGCAACATTACATACTTGGCTAGTATTGGACTCTAAGACCTGGACACTAGCACTACATGCCCATGATTGGACTTCTGGAGCATGGAAGCAACATAAAATAAGGTTCCAACACTGGAAAACCAATAATACAGATGGGTCTAGCTTTGATATTGTGTTACAAAAGTGGACCTTAATACCTTATGCCTAACTCAACCCAAGAGGTGAGGATTGTCCAACACTGTATAAGGAGACAGCACCCTAAATATTTGATTAAGGGTTTATCACAATAAAAAGGTAATCATCATAAAGGATATATAGTTGGAAAAAAAACCTTCCAAGATGGTGAATCGAAGGCATCAAAAATAGCTTCCTTGAATTCGTCTTTGTAATGAAGAAGTGATGGACCTCCATAGCTAATTGCAACAGATAAAACTTTCAAATGATATTCAATTGCAGTTTCAAGAGCGGGAGAGACCATTGGCTTAGCCTGGAGAATTGAAAAATGAGAAATCAATGCAGACAGTAAGTGGAATCCTGAAGTATGTTACAACACCCATTAGTTAAAAAAGAGAACCTTGCTTGCTTCAGAAGTTTCAAAAGCTCCTCTTCCACCAAATCCTGTAACGGGTGTTCCTTTTAAGGATGATAGAGCAGACTCCAATAGGGGTTTGATAAGCTGAGAAACTGCCTCGTTGGGGTTAGAGTGAACACAGGCACAACAAAGCAGCCCAACCTCAGCAATAGCCCCAGGAAGAATATTTGTCGTGACAAACTTGGAAATTTTTTTAAGAGCCTGCACAGTAAAATTGAAGTTTACACCAATAGACATCGTAAATCTCAGAACCATCATAATCATTTTGAAATCCAGAAAAACATACCTTCTTGTATAGTGATTCTGAAAGCCTCCCAAGCAGGATTTCCAGCATGCGAAAATAAAATGGACCATCTTCTACCAGGAAAGTTCCCGAAGTTGCCGGCGAATGAAGACCTTCATTCCTGAAACACCAGTTATTACAAAGCCTTGAGCATTCAATTGACTTCATTTACTTGTGTCAAGTTTTATACCATTAAAAATGGAAAATATGACCCAAAAGGAAGAAGAATCTAACTGGAAATACTTACACAACACTGTTAGCTTCCAAATTCTGAAGTAACGAAAATAAGCGGAACAAGAACTCATCAAGCCATTCTGAAAAATGAAATCCTGGCATGAGTGAGGACTGGTCCATAGTCTCTTCCAGTATAGCCAGCTGCAAGGTAAGACAAATAAGCATAATCCTCTTGTGGCTCAAGCCATAACTGGGAAGAGCTTCTAATATTGGTACGTACATTGGAGAACAAGGAGCCAATTAGTTGCATTGTTGCTAAGGTTTTAGGAGGGTCATTGGCATCCATCCCAAGCAATGCATTAGACAAAGAAACCATCATCAGGTCAACAAGTGAATCAGAAGGATTAACACCGTCCACAGCCATGGATGAAGCTGATAAGGTAGTCAGGAGAAGAGATCGGCCAGCATATGCTACAGACGTGACAGCACTTTTCAACTGGTGAGTGGCTGTCATCTAATCAGAAAATTGTAGCAAGTGAGTAAAATTATCAATAGTCTAACTCAAACAATATGTAACTCTTCAGCCAAGAAGGAGCTATTTTATTTGAAATGGTTCAAAAGAAGTGTGAATCCAAACGGCCAAGAAGATCCATTCTTAAACAAACTCACCGTCTCTAAAGCCATGCGAAAGCGAGATGATAGAAAGGGAAGGACCAGAGATGGTTCAACATATGAAAGTATGGAAGTGGCAGCAGCAACTGTTTCAGAAAGATGTTCATTTTTGCTATACTGTCCACGATCAATTAGCTTGAGGATAGAATTTACAAAAGCAACCCTCTCTGACTGCCCTAGGAAGATTTCAGACTGCTCACCATCATCTTTTCTCCTGAGCCCCCAGTCTCACAGTCAGACAAAGGTTACATATTCCCATATAGTATTTAAAATTACTATGATAGACTAAAAATTCTTACTGTTGCTCATTTTGCAAGCGTTTCTGAAATATATTTACCAAGTGGAACAAGAACCGCTCTAAGGAATAAGTCCAGCGACCACCATTAGAAGGATGGTAATACCTAAAACAAGAAAAAGAGATGGTTAACAAAATTTTACAAGGCAAAATTTGTGAAAGTAAGGTGATACAAAATCCGTCTGGAAAACAAACTGTTCCAAGAGGTTGACCAATTTCTCCAAATGTTCATGCGCAGAACCACCAGGTTTTAGTAGATAAACCTGCATTTACATTGACAAAAGCAGAGGTCAATTTTGGCAACATGCAGATGTATTCTTATGATCACTTATACTAGTGCACTTACTATAGATTTAGCAATGGCTTTTGATGGAGTGAATGTTCTATTTGAGAATAAGAATCTTGTGTTTCTGGGGACATCCACCGAGAACGGATTTGACCCACTGCCATTTGCTACGGGAACCTGTGAACAAAAGATGAATGAAATATTACATGAGAAATAGCAGGGCAACAAGTTCCATTCTTCCTGGGATAAGGTTCTATACAAGGCATAGTAAGAAGACAAATTTGTCTGCTCATGATAATTTGCTAAGAAATTTCTTCAAGCAACAAAGATAAAGTATATACAACATAAGTACGTAAGCTACCTCAAACATATTCAAGTATTTATTGAAAATAACTGGTAAGAAATGTTCCCAGTCAATGAAGCTATAGTTCTTTATCACACGAGCTGTAACAGAGGCCCACTGGCTGTTCCAAAACTGGGAATTTGGTACGGAATCCCAGTGCTCTAAACACGTAACAATCCATGTGCTGTCATAAAACCAAAAAGAAAATCAATTTACTCATGTAGTGAGATTAAAGTGAAAAGATATTCTGAAGAAGTTTGAACATCCTTACTGAGAAAAGAAATCCTGGTTGTCTCTATTGGTAGGGAGGAACAATCTTACAAAACCAGCACCCTCAAAGGATGAATTGTGCCATGGATTTTCAAGCAAAGATCTGCAAAACGGTTTCAATAAATGAATGAGGACCTAAACAAGCCAAATTCAACCCTAAAATTAGCTCATGAGAGGAGAGTCGTCCATACAAGGAAACCACAAACCAGTCCCTCAATCAATGTGGGACTTAACACTTCGCACACGTGCAAGACTGGAACTAGACCATGGATAGCATAGTGTTGGGCCCAACATTGAGAAACACAACAATAGTGGTTGTTGAATCTTGGCTGTAATACCATGTGAAGAAACCTCCATTTTTTTCTGCAGACCCAATTGCAACTGAGTTTGAAGCGATATCAACAAGGGCTATGGTGGCTCTGCAATGCGAAGGGGGAGAAATAACAGAGCGGGAGCAGAAAAAAGCTGAGGAAGAAGACGCTATACAAAAGAGCAAAGAAGAGGGAAAAATAATGGTGAAAACACCAGTGTTCCAGATTAGAGAGCTAGGTCTCTTTGGCAATAGAAGATGCAGTCACTTTAACCACCATTTACCAGATGAAGGCGAAGATCCAGATTTTGACATCCCTATATGGATTCATCAGAATATTCTCAAACTTGCCAAAGAATTGGGCATTGACATCAAGGGGTGCAGAGAGGAAGAAGCCACTCTTTTCTTGAAGATAGACGGTATGAGGAAAAACAATTTGAGCTTGAAGCGATATCAACAAGGGCTATGGTAGCTCTGCAATGCGAAGGGGGAGAAATAACAGAGCAGGAGCAGAAAAAAGCTGAGGAAGAAGACGCTATACAAAAGAGCAAAGAAGAGGGAAAAATAATAGTTGAAAACACCAGTGTTCCAGATCAGAGAGCTATGCAAGAGGTCTCTTTGGCAATAGAAGATGCAGTCCGTTTAAACCACCATTTACCAGTTGAAGGCGAAGATCCAGATTTTGACATCCCTATATGGATTCATCACAATATTCTCAAACTTGCCAAAGAATTCGGCATTGACATCAAGGGGTGCAGAGAGGAAGCAGCCACTCTTTTCTTGAAGATAGACAGTATGAGGAAAAACAATTTGCGGGATACAGAGAACAGAACAAAGACTCCGGCGGCAAAGAGATCCAAAGAATTAAAATGGCTCGAGTGTGGGAGCAATTTCAGGAGCAATGGCACTAGGAGCAAGGGGGGATATCACATTAGCCTTGATCAATGAACTTATCCATTGTATCATGGAATGTGAGAGGCCTGAATCAGGCAAACAAAAGGTGTATTATTATCAAAAATTTAATTCGTGAATGGAAAGTTGATGTCTACTGCTTCCAGGAAACGAAATTACAAGGAGATATTAAGGAGGTGGTGAAAGATCTGTGGGCTAATAAAG
>JAABOM020000101.1:27105321-27135848 GCA_011800125.2 Solanum clarkiae
TTACAGATATGAAGGGACTAAACTGGGTGATGCCTAGAAAAATAGAACAGGCCCTGAAGATCTGGAGTAGCTATGCCTACATTTTTTAATACAAGGACAGGAGGAAAATCATACCAGCCAGTATCTGGCGGTCTGTTTGGACAAAAAGAAACCTCCGATGCTTTCAGAACAAGGAAAACAACCTCCAGAAGGTGAAGATGCATTGTTTAGTTTTGTTTCACTTTTGGTGTAAAAAGGAGTATAGGGTAGATCTAGAATCTGTTATTGATGCTGTAAAGTCTTTGTAAGTTTTTGTCCATAGGGTTGAAGATTTGCCAGATACTCTTCTTCAATAGTAATTAGGATCCTGTAACTTGTTGTGGCAGGTTTCTGTGTTTTTTGGAATATAATACAACCATTACCTTCTCAAAAAAAAAATAAGAAAAGGACCTGCACCTAATCAAACAATCTACTCCCTCCGTCTCATTTTATGTGGCACCCTTTGACTTGGTATTAAGAAAAAATAAGGACTTTTGAAACTTGTGGTCTAAAACAATCCTTAGATATTTGTGTGGTTGTAAATCATTTCATTAAGAATAAAAAGAAAATTTTAAAGCTAAATTATTTCTAATTATAGTTACATGACATTCTTTATAGGACAGATTTAGGAAAGGGTGCCACATAAAATGAGGAGGAGGGAATAGCTTATAAGAGAACAATTATCTAAGACCATATAAGGAGACTACAATTCATTCCCTCAAACAATGTGGGACTTAACAGCTTCGAAGCGCAAGTATTCAAGCCCCCAAAAGCGTAAACACATAGCAGTCCAATTTCTTATATTTTTTTATTTTACATATTTCTATGACCATGGTATCCAGTCTAGCTTCACCCACCTTGACTAATTCCATAGGATACTTGCCACTACCCACCCACAATAGGTACCAGGTAACTCTGTTCACCGAGGCTAGGTCAGATGGGAAGAATCCCTAGTGCTTTTGACTCTGTTGGGATTTGAACCTAATCTCATGGCACTCAACCACTTCATTGACCACTGGGCCACCCTTGGGTGCGCATTACAATTTCAATAATATAATTCCCTCTAAATACCACATTAATCTTTTTATACCCAAAAGAGTTCACAATAATATCACCATGATTTTGATATATCACCTGATCTGACCATCACATAAGGTCAGCCAAGTTCTCCAATTTTTATTAAAGGATTCCAAATCCACTAGTCTTCACTTGAATAAGAGCATACCAAGAGAAAAGTATCTTAAATACAACAAATGCACAAATAAAAAGTTCTCTTCCACCCATAATTACGACATCGGCCTAAAACAATATATATGTCTGTATAAATGAACTAGTATCTTCGGAAGTTAGCTCACTACATACTCCAAGCTAACAGAAACATTAGCTTCTCCTTTAAGAAATTCTCATTTTTCAAGGATCAAAAGGAAATAAGTACAACAAACACACCAAATTACTGTCAACTTTAGCACTCGCAGAGCCTTACACCAGGAAGTAAATATCTTACTTGAACTCGGACCATATCTCAAATGCAGAGTCTAGAGGGAAAAACCTCCGGCAGGACCGAACAAGAGAAGTAATGGTCTGAAAATGTCGCTGTCTTATTCTCCACCCTTCTGGGCCTGTATTCCTTTAGCAAATAAAGTAGTTCAACAAATCAGCTTATAAGTGTATTAAAAGGAAAGTTGCTGGGGTTAATGATACAAAACCTACATATCAAGTATCTGACAATGAGATTTAAATTTGTAAAAAAATGATTTAAAGTACAGATCCCATTAGTAATGGTCTGAAAATGTCGCTGTCTTATTCTCCACCCTTCTGGGCCTGTATTCCTTTAGCAAATAAAGTAGTTCAACAAATCAGCTTATAAGTGTATTAAAAGGAAAGTTGCTGGGGTTAATGATACAAAACCTACATATCAAGTATCTGACAATGAGATTTAAATTTGTAAAAAAATGATTTAAAGTACAGATCCCATTAGTTCTGGTAGAAAAGTATTAACAAAAAAGAAACATGTGACCATACTCCTAATATATTGACCAACAACTATTAGGTTTCACAAACCTCATGAGGGTAAATCGCGTATTAGCTGCAAAGTCATTTAGATGTAGGTTCAGGAAAGAAGTTGTTATCTGATATAAAATCCAGGTTTCTTAAGTTGTGACCACAAATGAATTGATTTTTGAGAATGGTAACAAGACGACAAACAAACTAATTACAACAACCATTCAGAAAAGGCAATAAAAAGAAAGCTAATTAAGGAACAAAAGGTTACAAATAATAGAAAAATAAGGACTTGCCTTGTGAAATGTGTGTGAATCAGCGTATCATATAAAGGGCGCCACTGAATTTCCAAGGACAACTTTTTCCGGTATTTATTGAGTAGCTTTACCAAGATATTTCCCCATCTAACCTGTGAAAGCAAATGACCTTAACTACGTCGATAGACAGCCATCAAAAAGTATATGCATGAATATGTAGCTTTCTGAAGAAATTACCTGAGCATAAAGTTTATTTTCTGATATACGGAACAATTCCAATCCAACTTCAACTACTTCTGTAACATCCTCCAAAGATAGTTCACTTTTTGCTTTTATGAAGCTGCAGGTAAGTCCATCAGTAAATGGGTTTATCTAATTCAACAAGTCTCTGTTCTATTTGTGTTAAGTTTGCACAGAGTTCAAGAGATAAATTTTTCTTTAGTCAGGAATAACAAGTTTTTCTAAATCAAGATAATTTTTTCTTAAGTCGTGCCAAGCCTATAAATCTTGTTATCATATCAGGATTAACATGTTTTTTCGATTCTGTGTACAAATAAGTCAGTACAATTAATCAAGTTACTTGAATTCAAGAAATTCAAATACCCCAGACTAAAAAAGGTAACAGAGTCCAAATCAGGGAGTAAAGCCATGTAGCAATTGGAGATGGTACCTCAGGCATTCTAGGTTGTACGTAGCCATTGACCGTTAAAATATAAAATGAGATTAGTTATGTATTTTCTACTATTACACTTAGTCCACAATTATCTACTTAGTCCATTTGAGTTCTGGCGTGACGTCCAAAGTGTTATCAATTTGTAAAAAGTTCACAAGTTCAGTGAAGTCTTATACATGATTGTAATAGAAACTGGGTTTATATAATGAAATTGGTTCCTTCACTTTATTTCTCTTCTTCCCTGTTTATTATTCTACCAATTCCACTTCTAGCTAGCTACACTGATCCTGGTTAGTGTAACAGTTGGTATCAAACCCATTGATTCCTCTCTGTTAGACTTAAAAGTTTGGATGAAGGACGGAAGACGGTGGAGGCACAACTCTCCCAGGTTCAGAGGTCGGAGAGATTGGAGAAGCCTTGGTATGACAGACCCGGATATCAAGTGACTGCACGAGAGATCACAGAAATTCATTTCGATGATGAAGCATTTGATGAGTCAAGCAGACCCCAGTCACAGTACTGAGGATATGAATACCTAAAGGTCATATGCAGCTGTAATGTTGCAAGGTAACACCTCCTTTAGTTCCTCTAATACTAAGGAAAATTTATCTACTGTTGGTCCTATGTCTGCTACTTCCACAGCACATGAGTCTCCTCAACTAGTTAAAGAGTGGTACTTCCAACTTTTCCTGCGTCCATTTAACCTCAAGGGGCAATTCAACAAACACCTACTATATCTTTTCCGCAGCCTAACTATTTAACTCTCTACACTTGCCTTCGCACCTCAGTTCTAATACCAGCACCTATACCTAATATTCCTTTTTGATACTTTGATCAACTTTTCAATGGTGATAGTGCTAAACTCAATTTCCCTGAATTCAGTAAGTGCAATCATAGAGGTTTGGCTGAGAAGATATGATAGGCACGTTGAATTTTACCGAATACATACAGCTCAAAAGTTGATCTACATTTCAATGTATATCAGTGACAAATTTGATATGTAGTTTTAAGAGCTCTATGATATTTCAAATGGGTCATGGGACACTCAATCTTGCTTTTCTTCTTAGACAGAGAAAGTTTTTTCTCTCTATCGTGGATTTCTACTTCGTCCAGTTACATTAGGATTTCATACAACACTACTTTGATGATTAAGTTCCATTTAGTTGATGTGAAATGAGCTGATTCCGGGATAGGAGATCTTGTTGGTATAGAACCCATACATTATATTTCAAATGATTCATTTCTTCTCATGCACGCATTCCAAATTTCAGCCCAATCAAATAACCGGCAGCTGCCAATATATCTCGTGGTAACAAAAATGTATTGTTAATTTTCACAGAAATGTTAAGGATAGGTTAGGAAAAATTAGACATTCATATATAACAGATGAGTTCAGCAAGCTCAAACAATGGAGGGTGTTGTGCAAGCTTACCAAGAGAAGTTTAAGGTGTTGAGAGTTCAAATAATGATTCAAAATCCACATTTATGTGAGATACAGTATATGTCGTGTTTTACAAATTACTACTTAAATAGTGCATAACAAATGACCCTATTCGAAGCTTTCTATAGTTACAAACCACCCCAGTTCACATTTAACGTGCTCTATCAATCCAAAGTAGGAGCAGTAGAGGAGCTTAAGAAGAAGAGACAGGCCTCAGCCAGTCACTTGCAAGACCGTTTGAGAAAAGCTCATAACATGATCAAGACCTTTAATGGTGCTCACGGGTCTGAAAGAGAACTTTAGGTTGGAGACAGGATCAAACACCGTTTGAGGAAAGCTCAAAACATGATGCAGAACTTTATTGGTGCTTACGGTCCTGAAAGTGAACTTTAGGACCGTTTGAGAAATTCAAAAATAGCAGACCACAAAACCAAACAACCCCACACTAAAAAGGTGAAAAACTTGCAACTCCAACATGCCAAAATAAAAAATTGGACTTGTAAGCGACTGATCAAAGTGAACGAGCAAATGAATTCAGCATACACACAAGGAATTACCTAAAACTAAAAGTGAAAAATCGAAGCTTACAGGTCAATAACAGAAACCCATTTGAGGGTAGCATAAACTGAATCGGGATCATCCAACTTGTACGATTCTTTAACTGATTTCAATACTTTAGCAAAGGATTCTTTCTCCTTGTTCGTCTGTTCTGCCACCGGAGGCGGCAACCAAGCGTTATACAAGTGCATTTCTCCCTGAGAATTGAACTGAATTCTGCAATCTATGAAAATGTGAAAAAACCCCTCTTCTTCAGCTGGGATATTTATAGTGTGAGTCTTCCTTTCTTTCTTCGCAAGACAAATTTTGACCAATAACCCAAAGTCGGGGATAAAATAAGTTTTGAGTTTGGCTCAAGTCATTTGAGTGGGCGCAAATATCATCATACAAGTTATTGTTATATTTTAGTAATAACGAGTATAAGAAATAGTAACGATAATAGGAAATTTATCGAAAATATCCTTAAGCCTTTAGTAGTGTCTCAAATATAACTTAAGAGCTTATTTGAATTAGATAATTTTAAATATTTTTAAGTTAAAATATATTTATAGTATTTTTATATAATTAAAATTAAAATAACAAATTAAATTATAAATTATAAGCTATTTCTAATTTAAATCTTTTCAATTCAAATTATAAGCTATAAATCAATTCAAACTGATTATCAAAATAATTGTACATGTACAAACACATAACTATGAATTAAATGACATTTAGTAATGTGATACCTTTGGATATGTAATAAAATATATATTTATATTTTAAGATATATAATAAAAAAAATTAAAAGTTAAAGAATGTATGTGATACCTTTTTCATTGAATTCACTTATAATAATAATTATAAATACATGTCGTTGAGTAAATGAATAATACACTTGGCTCATATGATGATTTGGATCCGAGTATGAAAGCAACGAAAACTATGATGCTTGCCACGTGTAAAATACATTGAGTATTTATTAATTTCCAAATATTGACATTTGCCACTTGTTCAAAAATATTTATATTATAAAAAAAAATGTATATTTATATTATATTGCCACCTTTTGGAACTTTTATCCCAAAGTCATAAAAGTCTATGCGCATTAACATAAATATCAGAGGTGCTTTATAATTTCCTCCAAGTTGCAATATCTATGTACTTAATTAAAAAATTGTGTGAAACATGTAGGACTTGTTTCATTTGGTAGAAATATTACTGTGAAAAAAGAAAATTTTATACTATTACATATGAAATTAACGTGATGGATTTCTCGATTTTAGCTGCAATAATATTTTTACTAAACAAAATAACTACATGCTTCAACTTGTATTAAGTTGAACACACTCATATGTCAAGTGTCATCCTAAATGGCAATTCGTATAGCAACGTGTATTATATCACATAAAATACACATGTGTCCTTGCTTACGACAACAATAGCATATCCAGTGAAATCCCACAAGTGAGGTTTGAGGATGGTAGAATATTTCCTTGCTTAACTCTATAAAAATATAAAGCATCTATCTATTGTCTACTTATACACACTCAAATTAGAGGGCGATGAAAGCAATAAATGGCATGTGTGTTATTTATATAATACTTCCTATATCTACTTTTACTTGTACACAATATTAAAAAGAGATGTTATTTTCACTCTTTCCATGATCCGACCGTTGAGGTTTGCCAAATTGCCACCCCAGGAGAAATGGAAAAAAGTGACCGTTGCAAAACTCAGTCATTCCCATCAGTTTAAATATCTGGGGAGAACATCAACAGCTATCGCAATCTTCTGTTAAGCTCACTGCAATTTCGCCCAAAGCTCTCTAATTTCTCTCTTTCAAAGCTTTCTTAATTCATCTTATTGTTAGTGTTTTTGTTTTGCTGTTCTATTAGCACTTGTTTCATTCATCAATGGCAGAATCAAAGGATTCCCATGTTATCGTCGAAATCCCCGTCGACGAAGAGCATCAGCAAAAGCTTTCTTCAGCCATTACTACTATAACTGCAATTCAAAACCACCCATTAATGGAAATCTCTAGAAGTCCAGGTCATCTCTTGCTTCTCAAGCTTTGGCAAAGAGAAGAGGAACTCTCTGGCCGCAGAATTGCAGCCAAAGAGACACGAATGGACAGTATTAGGAGAGAAATATTTCAGATCTGTTGTTTCTTCTTTATCTTTCATGCTCTGTTTTTTACGATTCTATTCACCTCTGTTTCGGAGCACCACCATGATGATAATGTTGTGTGTAAGCAATGGTGGATTCCTTCGATTCTATCTGTTTGTACTTCGTTTTGTATTGTGTTTTTGGTGCAGGTGAAACTTTACAGGTTTTGGAAGGTGTCGAAGCAGCTGCAGAGGGAGAGGGGAGATGGTAGAGCACTGACTAGGTGCATTTCGGAATTGAGGATGAAAGGGGCGAGCTTTGATCTGTCGAAAGAGCCATTGATTGGGAAGAAGATGAAGAGCTCTAGTGTGGAGATCAAATGGAAGCCATTAACTTGGTTATCTCAGTATGCAGTAACTATTTGTCTTGTTTCCTTCACAGGATTGGTCTTCCCAGCTTCAAGGCTCGTCCTTTGCGCTTGATCTTCTTCTTCTTCTTCAGTCTCTGTTCTGTTTGGGAGCTGGAAAGTTGGCACTTTGATCCAACCAGCATGCAGACATCCAAGTCGTGTGGAATTTGTACGCGAAAAAGATGGCTTATGGTTGTTTTTGGATTGATTTATTCACCTTATAGTGTACCTTCTTCAGTGAGAAAATTGTGATCTTACCGTTTGTCACTATTTCAGGGGATATAGATACATATACTCCCCACTCCTCAGCAAGGCTTCAGCAAATCCAAGCTTTGCAGAAGTCCTAAACAGGAAGCAAGACGAGGCAAGAAGGAATTGGCCCTTTGGCAAGACAGTGGAGAAAAACAGGGCAGCTCAGCCTCAATGCCTGAAGTATTCTGCATTCACAGTCCAAGGAAGAGAGTTCAAGGGGGTGAGATATACAGAGTCTCGTCTCTACCATTACAGAAGCATCAGTCTGGTTGATTCGCATGTGGACATTCTTACAGAAGCTCCCTTGTCACTTACATTGGAAATCTGCTCACCATCTTCTCGGGGACTCTTTACTCTGCTGAACTTATAATCCTAGTCCTTGGAATATCAGGTTCACTGCTCTGCCCACTGCACGAGCTTAAGAGCAGAGATCTAGTTCAATTTTGCAGATTAGGGAAATACAGCTATTAAGCAATGCTGAAAACACTTCTCGAGTTGTAACATATCTTTCGTAATGTGTACATACTTTTTCAAAGATGCAGTACAGTACTATTTGTGTCTCGACTACCATGTGAGGAATGTTACAGAATAAATGTATACAAGCTGTTCATCTGAAAAAATTGCTCGCTTCTTTCAGATTATACAAAGACCCTAAATGTGACCTTTGATGCTTTATGCGCTCTCAAAGCCAAATACACGAAACACACCTACATAGAAGGAGAAGAAAATATTAGGCCTCATAAGAAAAGGAAATATTGACGTTCTTTCTTAAGTCAGCAAGGCACCTTCATCAGCCTGGTACTTGTTCTTGTCATCTCCAGCAAAGGCAAGCAAGTTGTGTTTTGGATTCCATTCAACACTGTTCATGGCAGCACGACATGGAATCTGGTGAACTGACCGACCAGTTTGGACATTAGCCTGCGGAAGTTGATGTAAGGTTAAAGAGATTCTCTATGTAGAAAAGTGTATACAAGTTCTTGATTACATACAATATCAATAAACAAATCTTCACTAGCAGAGGCAATGTAGTCTCCTGTGTGATTGAAACTAATTGTCCGAACTGGCCATCTGGGTAGCAAAAAGAGTTAAAATAATCATCAGTCCCCAGCAAAATAGACAAAAAACCATACTTGAGAACTTACTCGAGTTTCGTAAATGTTCGAAGACATAGCATCTCCTTAATGCTCCAAAGGCTAACCAATGAATCAGCACTTCCAACAGCAAAATATCTTGGGCAATATTGAATCAAAACAAGGTATTATTAGTTTAGAGGAAAAAAAATCCCAACTCATGGACCCTGACCCTGAGCCACAGTGCTACAGTAGTGCTACAGAAGCTACTAGATACTTAGAACTAGCACCAAATAATTCTCCAATTAATAGAAAGGAATATCACATATTTTTAAGCTGTCTGAGAAGACTTGAATTTAATTTAAACCATCACAAAGGTAGCATATACTTGCAGGAAAATAAGCTCACCTTCCTAGTGGATCAATTGCAATGCAGTAACAACCAGCTGTGTGAGCATTAAGTGTGTTAACGGGTTGTAGAGTCGGATAAGCTAAGACTTCCACAGTTCCTATATGACAAACAGGAGAACTTTGACATTAACAAGAGTAAATATTGGAAATTCAAGCCTTTTCTTCCTGAATGCCAACAAAGCAACTTTCAACTCACAAATTTGTACTTACCATTTCCAGTTGTAAGAAAGAACATATCGCCACTCGTGTTCCATGCAATCTCATTTACCTGATGAGGCAAAAGTGTGAAACAATGGGAACTTGAGGGAGCTCAAAAGTGTTAGCAGTACGGAACCCATCATGCTGAATGCCCGAGTAGGAATACAATTTAATTCATTGAGCAACTAATTACTTTTTGTTAACAGATAAACTCTTTGCAACTAATTCCAGAAACAAGAGGCTGATTACATGCATGGCAAAGAATACAGCTAACTAACAGATATGAAGAGCTTCGGCAAATTAGAGCTAAAGACTTGTCCTGAGGAACAGAAGCATTCACCCATACTTGAAGAGCAACTCTAAATGTAAGAGGAAATGGTTATTTATTAATACCACAAGAACAGCCAGTTATGAGAGAAATACACGCATCACACATGATATTTCTGCATTAACAAGTAATTGTCTCTACCCCCTTGGAGGGAAAGAAAAGATCAAAACTTAGAGGAAGAAAAATTGATGTTTCTGCAACTTCAAGTCCTTTTTTAGAATGTGCAGCAGAACCCTACTTCGACAATTAGTTATACCACAGCAGATAAAAGTCAACTTGCAGCAACACATCTGAGAAACTTGATTCACATTGAAACACTTGCAATACAAAAGGAAGGGCCATCAGTGGGAGAAGAAGACAGACCAAATGCAGTAGGCTTAAACCCAGTGTATCACAACTCAAGTTACATTACTTTTGATAACCTGCTACATGGGCTTATGAATCGCCTTAAACTTAGCTGGGGAGGAGACTACCTCATAATTAAATTTGCGCTTATGAATAGGCTTAAATTTGCGAACATCCAATATTGTTAGCTCATCATCCTGCACCATATAATAGCTGAATAAGAGTACCGACTTAATTTCCATAATAGGCAGATAGTGCGGAACTCCACAGAATATCACCAATAAAGCTCACCATCATAAAATATGAACGATAGAAAATACATGCACTAGAAAGAGGACGAAGAGTAATACATATGTAGCATTTCTGTGTCTGCATACATTTTCACCACATACATATCTAGAAGCAGCTAAGATGATTGAAGATAGAGTTTTAGGAATTAATAAATGATAAAAGGAAATAACGAGTACCCTGTTCCCAACAGCTATATGTGTCCCATCAGGCTTGTAAGTGATATTGATATTTTCCCCACTGAGTTCAACTTGCTGTGAGCATTTCCCACCTACCAATTGGAGATAAAATGTTTTAGCATCTGCAACTCCCTAACCAATAATTAAAAAGAGTATCTACATTTCCCAGGCAATTTGACGGGAAACTAGGCTTTGAAAGTAGTTATAAAGAAGAAAGTGCATGTAGAGTAACTTAACTCATACCCAACCCCAACCCCTACTCCCCGGGGTTCCACTTTGCATGACATGTTTCTAAGCAGTCAAATAACTTTTTCTTTTAACTAAAAATATTCAAAATTTAATATTAAAAGGTGTAATTTATAGTATTCTTTTTTCTAGTTTCTAATTATGCAAAATTGTACTAAAATTAAGAAACTAATGTATGAATTGAGACCGAGAAGTAAAAGGTTTGATCCATGTACTGGAGACCCCTACATTCTTTTAGAAACAGGAGTAACATTGTTCTTGGAATGGTTAATTTATGGGAACAAATGTAGCATAACTCCTCAATTAACCAATAGGCATAGGCTCTTATTGCATTGGATTATTTAAATTCCAACTCATTATTTCATAAAGTAATTTGGCAGCTTCTTGCTGATGCAAAATAACATAAACTTACTACGAGCATCCCATAATCGAACTGTCTTGTCACCAGATGCTGTAGCTATCAATTCTGCATGTTTGGGATCCCAACATAACTGGTCCACACTGTCGGTGTGACCCTTTAATTCAACATCTTTCACCTTCCCCTGAAAAAGAGCTATCAGAGACTTGGAGTGTACACAGACATTGCATGTCATGCTCCACCTCTCAAGAATGAGAAAAGACAAGAATATTGAAATCAAACATAGCTAGGAAACAATCAATTTAGGGTAGTCTTGTGTATGGTGGCAAACTATTATTGGTCCAGGTTTTTGCAAGCAAAAACAAAATATTTTCTTCTTGAGAAGAACATAGCCAGTGAAGAATTGAGTTCTTCCGATGACAAATAAGTGTACAAATTTTCCTCAAATAATTTGATCAGTTTGCTGTTCATATCATCATAGTAGACACCACCATGGGGATTTATTTGTTTTCTTAATGTAAAATTCTTATGTTACTTATTCGAACTTTTATGGCTCCAAATTTTGAAGGTGACAGTTTAACCTCCTATCATCAAACAACCCATACGAAAAAAACGTAAAATCTCAAAGATGTCACAAGTAGAATAGAATACAGAGCATCTCGCATTTGCAGGATCTAGAGACAACTTTACCATTGCTTCAAGGCTCCCCTTCTCATGGTGTAGTAAACATGGACGCCACTACTGTGGAGAAAGAACAACACTTCTCTAGCATTTCGTGAGGATGAAATTTTATGGATCAGATAATCTAATGTCCAATCAGGCATTGGTGTGTGAAAGCAACTCCCCTAAATGATAGACTTTCTTCTTTCTTTCTTTGATACAACAAAAACAACAACAACATGCCCAATGTAATGAGGGTGGCTCAAATGGTTTGGCTTGGGACATCCATAATGGATGTATTAAATTTGAAACCTTTTGCCTGCAAGGGCAGGGGGTAGGTCTTGGCCTTCTGGGTCAAGCTTGTAGAATAGGGCTTGCTAAGTGTAACTTACCTCTCATGATTTGCTATGTGCGCACCCAAAAAGATAATCTTTGTGGTTTCCCTTGTCGTAAAAGAAACATAAACTGTCTAATCTGGGCCTCAAGAGGGTAGGATATATAGAGAGAGAGAGAGAGACCTTACCCTACTTTGCTGAGTAACAAAACCCCTTTGTTTAAAAGTGCAACAACCATTACTATCATAGCTTCCGCAACTCATACCACATAGAACTAGACTTTGGCATAAGCAACTAAAGCAAGACACCAGCTTCTTAACTCTGGAGAAAATCTTAGCTACTTAATTTCATATGCATATATCCGAAAAATCTCATTTTGTCGAATTTATCCAATTAATTTACGACACCCAGTTTCCCACTTCAGTAGAAACATTAGAAATCAGAGAAAAATGAGCAGTAAAAAGCAACAATTACAAAAATCTGGCCTTTTTCAGCATCTAAAGTAAACTGAAAACAAAAAAATGATAAGCTCAGGAAACTTACATGACCATGAGGCTCAATTTGCCAAATACGAGCTGTTTGATCCACAGAACCTGATGCTAGTTTCGTGCCACTGCAGTTCCATGCCACCGAATGCACCTTTATTCCATTATTTTAAGAAAAAAAGCATACTCAATTCATCTAATCACAGTGTTCATGCAAAGGAAAAGTGAAGTTAGGGTTGTGGTTGTTAACAGTCAAATGAAAGGAAAGTTTTAGAGAGAGAAACCTTCTTCTTGTGCCCCTGGTATTCTCTGCTATGTAGGTTTTTGAAGGGTATTGTTTCCGCCATTGCTCTCTGCTTGTTGCTCTGTTCACTTTTCTCCCTCGAGAATTTCTTTCTTGTTTTGAAGACGCACAAAACGACACCCGATATTGTCGTTTTTTGCCTTGACTAGTTTGAAAATGATAGATTAGTCCCTTGTGTTTGAGAATTGGTCTAAAATGGTCCTTTATATTGTCCAAATTGAATACTAATATCATTAATAATCGTTATTTATTTTTGATAAACCTAGCTCATGGGAAGTATGTAAACCCGTTAAACGACTTTAGTCGATTGAATTTATAAAAGTTCGTCAGCTAATATCGTCTAAAATAATATTTTATGTGTCATAATCATAATACGGAATAAAAGTGTTTCATTTAATAGATATAAAGGACTTAAATAATTTGAGTATACATTCGTATGATCATTCTAAATCTGTCTACAACACAAGGATTCATTTTTATTTTTCGCCACTTAAAATTTACTTACTTGTTGATTTTTTATTTTTTTTAAATACTATGTATTTTGTGCTTGTATTGAAGCCCTCAACTAAGTTTTAATCACGCATTACACCATAATTCATATTGATAAGATCTACTGAATTATCATAATTATACTTCATATATTATATAATGAATAATAATTATTAACTATATACAGAATTTTGAAAAGATAGAAATCATTTTCTCTTCTAATGTTGTTTTCAAAAATTTCCATCCTTAATATTTTTTTCTTCTCGTAATTGTAAAGAACATTAATTATAGAATTTGTTATTGCAAAACTTTTAAAGTTGGTAAAAGGTGATTTTACTTCTTCTGACATTCTTGCATGCACTAATATTTGTTCTTTAATCATTGTGTTTTACTTTTCTAAAAATAGATTATATTTTTGTAAGACATTGTGTTTTAATTTTCTAAAAATAGGCTATAGTTTTCGTAAGTTTTAAGGTAATTGTTCTTAGAAATAACAATAATATTCTTTATTTATTTATTTGATACATTGATTAAATACGTATGTCAAAATATAAGTACCTATCAAATAATTGACAAAATTGTATAATCATGACTCTTGAGCAAGACAACATTTCAATAATTTTTTATTTAATTAAAAACTTTGAACAATTGATACTTCTTCTTTCCCAAAAAATTTGGAGATTAATTGATGTGATTGAATTAAATATGAAATTAAATAACTAGTTTGCCCATCTATTCAAAAAAAAGCAATTTAAAGAAAAAAAGAAATATTAAAATAAAAAGGTTCAATCAACCTCCTAAATACGTGGAGAAAGTCCAATCTCATCCATTTAGAGTACTATTAAGGATAATTCCACTCTTATTCCCTCAATTATTGACAATTTTAATCCATATAATATTTGGTTATGCATATTTGGTTTGTACTTAATTAACTAATTAAAAGTGAGCTTTTAGTTGTTGTATGTATAAATGTAAATATGTATATGTAATATGTATCACCCTCAAACGTGGAGTAATAATAAACAATTATCAAGAGTAAATAACGTAATTAGGCAAATCTATATTATGTATTTACATTATACCATTATAATTTGAAAGTATTACATTTTATAGTTATAGTCAGTATTTTGTTGTTATTTTTTTCCCCTTTCTCGCATCTCTCCTCCCTCCCTTTGCAATCTCTTACCAGATATACAAATGCATATGCATATCAGATATATCTATAATTATTTGACAACTATACATATTCAGTTCATCAAATGTACATATATGATTCTTCTCTTTCGATCTTGTTTGTTTCTCTTTTCCATCTCTCAATCTCACTTGTCAGATATACAAATATATATATAAATCAGTTACACATATATAATTATTTAACAAATATATACATACAGTTCGACAAATATATATATACACATTGTCTTTCTCCATTCTTTGCCCTCCCTCCCTCACCTGTCTCTCCCCTTTTCTCGACCTTCCTCGCTTCTCTCCTATAATCTGTAGCTATAAATTATAATTTTAGCAAACTATAACTATTTTTGTGTTATTATGTTTTAAGTTTTTCTTTTTCTGGAAAATCCGAGAAAATTAACATGCTATATTAATAGTTGAGTAGTTTAATATTTTATATTTCAAAAGATTCACAAGTAGAGGAAAGATAATAGATACTCTGTAAATTAATTAAAATACATATAAAATTGCTCAAATGCTCAAACATCACAATCAATATTTTAAAAAAAAAAAAAAAAGTCCTCATGATACAATTTTAAAATTAGTTTCTTAAAATTTGGTTAAGATATAAATTCTTTCTACAAAATTCAACAAAATTAAAGTTAGTAAAAATCTTAAACTATATAATAAATACAGGAGTCGGTTAAGAAATAGATAATTCACTAACAAATGTTATAATAAAATAATTGATATTTTCTCATTTTTAATGAGAAATCTTATATTTGAGTTTTGGATATAAAATTATCTTAGTCAGAAATTACTTTATTTGTAATGTATGACTTTTCAATATAAGTTTAAATTTAACTAATTTTTAATATATTTATCAATCACTAAATAAAAATAAAATAAAATATGAAAAAAAAGGTTGCTACCTACCACAAATCCACTAATATAAGGTGTGAAGTACAAGGATAGTCTTTGGTTCTACAGTAAAAAAAAGTTGCTAACTTTTTCTTTCTTTTAGCCAAAAAAAAATAAAAATAAAAACTATGTTCACATTTTTTTTTTTGAGAATTATTATTATAAATTTTGAATAATGAATTATTGAATAAGATATCTTAAAATAAATAATTATTTACATTGTATTCATATTTAGTGTACAATTTTTTTCACATTTTACTTGTTATAATTTTTACATTACGTTTTTGTATAACTAGATCACAAACTGATACAGTAATTTTTTAAAGATTTTCATTCATTTGTGATAGGTGATTTTTTAAAGAACAAATATATTCATGAATATGATATATCATTTATGTAGGAATTGTTGAATTTAAGTAGGTACAAATGAAGAATGAAAGTTTTAATAATTTTTTTCAAATTAAAAATGTTATCCTTCATTTATTAAAGCAGAAAAATACTTTATCCTCGACCGTTTATATATCGAAACATATTTTCTAACTATTAAAGAATAAAAAAAAAATAAGTTTCATATGATCACCGCATTCAATTTTCCTTAAATGATTTGTTTGATTGATACTTTTATCGATATCTATTAATTTTGTATTTTTCTTTCCAAAAGATACATTATATGACTACAATAAATATAAGATGAATATTATTTACATAAATTTTTTATTTTATCCTAAATTTTTCAGGATAAATTTATAGTAGTTTGAATTTGAAAATGAATATTACGGCGAATAACTCAAAAAATTCACTCTCCTTTATCCACCGACGATTATATTAAATCCAGTACTATACCAGGTCATTGCCAGTCCAAAAGAGGGAAAAACAGAGGGACTCCTTTTGGAAAGTGAAAAGTAGGTGAATCTGGCCGACATCGGATTCTGCCGCCGCCGGTGAAGATGTCTTCCGGAAGGTACATGGCTTACTCACCATCTCCCTCTGCTCCTCAGTCACCTCATATCGCCGGAATTCGCTCTGCTTCCTCTGCCATCGCCGAGCAAGAGAAGTACGTTGTCCTCCTTTCTCTTACAACTTTGGTTTTTCCTTTGAAGTCTTTGTGTTTGTTGATTTAGTGGATCGTGTTGAATTTGGCTAGGCCTATATCCGATCTTCAGTTTTTGCCTAATCATTTGACTGTCTTCATTTCTGTGGTTGTGATTTGTGACTTGATTTTTAATTTTTCTGTTCAATGATTTGTAAGTTGATTAGTCTCAAATGGAAGATCTGGTGTAGCTGTCATCTTACTTAGTTCAAAGCATTAGTTTTAAGATTCAATTAACTTTGCTGCAAGCTTGTAATTTTAAACAGTCAGGATTGGCTATATGAATTTCTTCTATCAATTCAAATACTTTAATTAGGTTTGTTCATCCAAAAAGTTTATGTCTTTGCAACTATAGGAAGTTGATTGTTACTGTTTCTTCTTCCTTCGGATCATTTTGTCAATTCAAATACTTATATTCGGTCTGTTGCTTCAAAATAATTGGTTTTTTTGCTTCTATCGCATGTTGATTGTTATTATTTTTCCCCTTCAGAACATTTTTTTCCAATCTTCTACTCAGAGTTAAGAGCGTAGCAATTGTAAAAAAAAGATTCACTTCCTTACTTGAACTACTCGAGCATTGATAACCCAAGAAAAATATAATACTTCTGCTTATGATAACAATTTTTCTTCGTAAAACTTACAATAGCAAAAATGAAATACATTGGACTATCAAACTTGGATCAACTGTTTTTTGATAGAGAAACTGATGGTTTTCTTCTTGTGTGTACCTATACCATAAATTGCGTGAGTATTTAATTTGTCAATGTGTGTTAACAGGTATCTCTCAGAGTTGCTTGCGGAACGCCACAAACTCAGCCCATTTGTGCCCGTCCTTCCTCATTGCTATCGATTGCTGAATCAGGGTGAGTAGGAAGTTGAATTTTGATTATTTCAGTCACTTGTGCTTTTGATATCAAAAAGTAATTTTTATTGCTCAACACGAGAGAAGTCAAAGAATGAGGTTGAAAAATATTTTAAGTTGATGCGTACACCCTTTTTCATCATAATAAAGATGATAAATCCATTGGTATGCTTCTGTCTTTGCTAATTGGATGGAAGTTTAGGTCAAAATTGGGTCTTCTGTGTAAAGTTGAGCAGCACTTTTTCCTGGACGACTCCCAACTCTATTTGTATATTCCATGATTGTCTTTTTGTGGTCTTGTTTAACTATATGTTTGGCCCATAAAACGGGTATTAGTATCTTTGATTTCTTCCTTCTATGCAGTTTAAACATAAAATAAAATATTCCTTCTTCTATGGTCAGCTGTGGATTTTCTGCTTATCGAGAGTGTATTAAAGACCTACATGTTGTAATAGGTTTGAGATCAAGGGGTTTACATTTAAGTTAATCGGGGAACTTGTCACAAATTTCTTTGTAACCACCCCCTAGCAAGAAGGGAAGAGGCTGAGAGAGTCATAGCATTGAATCCATGTTTATTTCCTATGTGTTGGAAATAAACACTTCATTCTCCCATCCATTTTTTTTTAAAAAAAAGACAACTTCATTATCCAAATTTTCTAACCTCCAGTATCCTATAATGGATCTGGAATAGAAGGAAACACGTGCTTCTGCATTCCACTGACTGTGTAGAGGTGTTGATGAAAAGGAAAATGGATACCTTAACATGACTGACTGCCCAACACTAGTAGTATACAAGATTTAGATGAGGACTATGAAATTGATGCTTGAAGTATAAGAAGCATGATTTGTAGGGTTTAATCGTTTTGTGATTTGTGAAACTTGTTTAATATCAAGTGGAGGGTTTAATTGTTGTGTGATTAGCAAAACATTCAAGTTTGAGCTGTGGATCTGCATTTTGGGATATCTATATCGTAGTAAGAGATCTACTGGGCATGATATTCCCCTTATAAATGTGTTTGGAACTGATGGATTGCATGGCCAAGGACATGTTATAGACCTACTTAGGAATTTTTTTCTTTTCATACATTTTCTAAATATATCTTGGAAATGGTGGGGGATGTGTCCAAAGACAAGTTGAACCTTTAAGGAGTAACTTTCTTTTTTAATTAGGACTAACCAGGACTGCCCCAACTTATATGTGATTTTTTTGTTACTATTGTCTGCCTAATTTCTCTCCTTCAATTAGGTTAGACCTCCTCCTCATCCATCCATCTGGTCGTCATCTTCAGGACTTCTTTTAATACAAACAATAATGCTCCTAGTTGCTGTCTAGCATCACACTGTATCACTTAAATGGAAGGGTTTCTAATTTGTTATAGAAAGATTGTATATACTTGATGTCAAAGTTTGGCATCTTCACCTGGAAAAAGGTGCCTTAAAGTGCCTGTATTAATGCGATGGGTCTTCTTTCCCCTCTAATTGTACCTTTGCATCGTAGATTTTCTGCCCCATGCTTCCCATCTCTACTGTTCCCCGTGTTTAACCATTCGTCCGCAAATTAGTCATCTTAGGAGTCTCTTCTGTCCATAACATTTAACTGGTTGCTTTAAAAAATCACTTTTTTCCTGTAAAATCCGTGAGATAACTAACCAATGAAGGATCCGTCTTGTTGTCCATATTGTGGTGGCTGCTAACTGATTTATTAACCACTGCTAACTGGTACGTCTTATTCTTGGAAATTGACCTTTTTGAAGCAGAACTTTTGCGTGTAACTACACTGTTGGGGAATGCATCAGTTTTAGATCAAAATGGACTTGAACATGCTAGCCCCCTGGCTTCAGGAGGAATGTTTTCAAATGGAGGAGCTAATGTGGACAGATGGGCATCACCATTTCAATCAGAAGTATGAATACTAACCATTAACATAACCTCTTTTAGATCTAATTTTGATATGTTTGAAAAGCTTTTCTGACAAAAGTTTCTAATTTCCATGCTAACTTGATTTCTTTTTTAAGTGTTTTAACTTCAATCTCCACTTGTCTCGTGACAGGTAGTTGAAGCTAACAACAGCAAGATTGATAAATAGTTTAAGATGAGCATCTGATTTAGAATTTTTCTTTTAGTCACTAGAAGTACTGACAGCCAGCTAAGTTTTCCGATGAGATCTAGATGTCTATGACACCACAAAAACATCACCTTCTATGTTGATTCAAATAATTCTCTCAGTAGAATGCGAGGGGCTTGTTCCATAGAATTCTGCCAACACATATGGGATGCGATGTCCATGACACTGTTTTACGATGAAATCTAGATGTCTATGATTCCGCAGGAGGATATCCTATACCTTCAATTCTGCTAACACTTATGGGATGCTTTGATCCATTCTGAAACTCTGGAAACTGAAAATCATAAGTCATTATTTCCAATTTTTTTAGAGTCATCAAGATCTGTGATGCTTCCAAGGGTTTGCTTTCTTATTCCTCTTGTAGTATATGTCTATCTTATCTCTGTTAATGTTGCATTTGTGATTAGTTGATTATTGTCTTTTTTTTGTTTAACTTGTGTAGATCTAGTGTGTGCTTTCTTATTCCTCTTGTAGTCTTGGATTTGGAATGTCTTAAATGTTCTAAACCATAAGGAGGTTCAGGGTTAGTTATCTCACAAATGGAGGCTTCCGGGTTTATCTATAGTGTAGTACAAAACAGAGCACAATGTGTAGATTTCCCTGTTTAACCGATTTTGTGGTTATCGTATCCAGATATCAGGTTTGATGCACTCCCCGTCGACTCAAAACTGGCTTAATACCCAAAGTAATTCATCAGGCCTCATAGTGAAGCGCACACTCAGAATTGATATACCTGTGGATCAATATCCTAGTGTATGGACTATTATCTATTTTCTTATTCTGTTGTTCATGCTTAGGTTACATCATGTTGAGCGTGTGTGTTAGTTGCATCTGCAGTACAATTTTGTGGGCAGACTCCTGGGACCTAGAGGGAACTCTCTAAAGCGAGTGGAAGCTACTACTGAATGCCGGGTTCTGATAAGAGGACGTGGAAGCATCAAAGATCCAGTAAAGGTAATATTATGAACTGATGTAATTTTTGAGAGCCTATGAAATAAGCATGAGAGACAACCTCTCCCCACTTCTATTTTTCCCCTTGGATCCATTCCGAAAAGATTTTTGTGCTGCCGATAGCTGTAGCAATAAATGAAGCCACCTGTTCACTTTTTTTGGCCATTAATTAATAGCTTGAAGCTTCTTGCTATCCTATTCTAGTATATTTGTATTGCTTATGTATGTCTCTATTCCAGTCTGTTCTTACTGGTTGATGAGATTTTTGAAGTTCTTAAAAAACTGAGAGATGAGTTTCTTTTTTTGTCCGACTTATTTAGTTGGTTAGTCTGTTGATATTAAGGTTGGTCCTTACCTCCATAGGTTGGTACGAAGTTGATGTTTAAAAAGTTTTTCCCCATAGAGGTCAATTTTTATTCCATTCATTAGAATGGTCAGTAACTCTTGTTAGTGTCATTGGATAGTCTGAGTTGTAATTTGTACAATGTTGCCATCTGGAATCATCTTTCTCAAACATTTAATGTGAGAATTCACTTTTTCATTTGAAGGAAGAAATGATGCGAGGCAAACCGGGGTATGAGCACCTGAATGAGCCTCTTCATGTTATTGTGGAAGCTGAACTGCCAGTGGAGATCATTGATGCTCGGCTATTGCAAGCACGTGAGATATTGGAAGATCTGCTCAAGCCTATGGTAAATTCAACATAGATTGCATTTTTTTGTCTAGTATCAACCATTTTTAAAGTTGAGAGATGTTCATTATTATTTCTCCATTTTCCTCCAAATGCAGGATGAGTCGCAGGATTTCTACAAAAAACAGCAGTTGCGTGAACTTGCAATGCTCAATGGTACTCTTCGTGAAGAAGGTTCTCAAATGTCTGGTTCTGTTTCCCCCTTCCACAACAGTCTTGGGATGAAGAGGGCTAAAACCAGAGTGTGATCAATACCTATGTCTAGTGGGATTTGGAGCTTGTGCATTGATACACACCACTAACCAGCAGGTCCTATGCAACATCTCTGTTGCTATAACGTCAGATGCCTCGCACTGCCATCGGGGCACTGGTGCTGTTCTGTGCCAGTTCTAACTTGTCTCTATAATGATATGAAGTGTGTTTATGTTCCGGTTGGGGAAGATTTAGTAACAGTAAGCCATAGTCGTGGACCTGCTTAGGGGTTTGCTTGATGTCGCCAGAGCGCCATCTTACCAACGTCATTGTATTATTCCATTAATTTCTAGTTTGTGATTTTAAGGTTGTGCGAGGATGCCTGTAATGCTAGCTAGGCTTGTCAGTACTGAAAAAAAAAAGAAAAAAAAAAGAGGGGAAGGTGAGGTGAAGATGTATGATTAGAGTGTCTCTGCAGTTGGTTCCTTTTCTGCTCTCTCCTTTGGAACATTATGTATTATTTCAGGAGAGCATTGTCTTTAATCTTGTGAACATCAAAGCACTTAGACACCATTTATTTATGGTTTGAGCTCAGATTCTGTTTGTATACCCTTTTGGTTGTTCTATTTGATGTGAGCTTAAAGTATTTCTTTAACAAAGCTCCCTAAAGTTCCTCTCTTTTCTATTCTCCATCAGCAATCCCAGGGTAAAAGATGAAGATGAACAGATTGTATGTGGAACTGTCAGTCATAGTGAGAAAAACAAGTTATTACTCTCTCCGTTCGAAAAAGGAAAAAGAGTGACTTACTTTTTCTTGGATCCATTTCAAAAAGATTGAGTCATTTTTATTTGGCAAAGTTATTTTAACAGGCAGTAGTAAAATCTATGTCCTTCTTAGACCTCTCTTGTACTCACTTGTGGATGTACTATTGTTTTTAATTTAAAGGACATATTTGGTACATTTGACATAAATTTAATTTAAGATTATAAATTGAAAAATCTTCTTTGTTCTCTTGACTAAGTCAAACTAGATAATTCTTTTTGAAATCGATGGAATAGTTTTTAAAGAACTTATTTTAGTTTGTCTTTGTTCTTTGAAGGGAGTCTAATTTCCCATTAAGCATTTTAAGCTTAAATTATTAAAATTGTGATTTTGGTTGTTTTATGGCTTTTAGACATTATATCGCCATTTAAATTATTTTAAAATATATATTGTTTACTAATATAGCATAAAATTATAAATTATAATCACAAATAAAATATGAAAGAAACATAATTTTATTGATAAGCATGTGGGTACAAAGCTGTTAATTTCTATTTCTTGAATGTAGAATGATTTGGACTTTTTAAGTTATCATATTTTGATCTTTCTATGCAATATTTGAGATTTTAATCTCTCTAGAAATATCGAAGAAATTGAGGATAAGAAGGAAATTAGGGTTTAGAATATAACCTCCGAAAAATCTAACTAAAATAAAATTCATCTTATCGAGTTCTACAAAATTTTTATACCGAAGATTTTTCCAAAAAGATCTTTAATTTGCACCAAATTAAAGTAAAGCACATAATCTACAAAAATTTGACGACTCCAAAAATATATTTTTGATAAAGAGGCAAAAAAGTATTGTAGAAACACGTGCATGGCATGAGGTGTCCACCGCCTAAAGGGGACGCTTCCTTTTCCAAATATAATTCCTTTAAAAAAAAAAAACAAACTTTTTTTTTACCTTCTATATATTTGAAAAATAATAATTATATTTTTCAGTCAAAATTGCCTACTTATATTGAGGTTAGTAAAACTCTTAATTTCATAGTCTCCTACGGAAAACTAATCTCTCTCGAAAAAAAGGTTCGTAACCCTTAACAATTGTTAAGCCTGCCGATTTTTTCCTGTTTTTTTGTCAAATCGATCATGTTGTTTTAATTTAATGTTTCTTTGTTTGTTTGTTAATCTGTTTGCTGTAATTTTTGTGAATTTATATGATGGTTTGCTTAAATTTTTCCTTTTTTTTGATCATGTGAATAAAGTATTGGTTGTTCTCTGTTTTTGTTGTATTGTTTTGTTGATTTTCATGGATAGAGCGACGTGATGAAAAAAGCTGATTCTGTTAGTTTTGTATAGAGCTATCAGATGTAGTAGTAGTTGTAAGTTGATTGTTAATTTTGAGGAATTAATGTAGTGAATCATGTTTTTTTAAAATTTAAGAAAAAGGTTGATTTTTTAAGGTTTTGCTTTATTTAACACAAGAATTGAAAAAGGAGCTTTTTTTTTTTTTTTTTTTTTTTTTCTTTTGGGGTGAAGATTGTTGTGCATTACTGCAGGGGCGGAGTTAGGTATGTTAAGGGGTTAATCCGAACCCCTTTTCGCGTGTGTACATGTTTAAAATTAACTGTTATATATAAGTAGTAAAGGTTGAATCTTTTTGGCTTCGTTGTGTGTTTGCTTTAAATATGTTTTTTTTCCTGAAATTCCTTAATGAAAATCTTGGCTTCGCCAGCGTTAGTTGCGTTAACTGTTTAGAAATTGTGGGAGGAAAGGTTGTGGGGAAGTGCCTTTGAAACTCCTCAATGAAAATCTTGGCTACGCCAGCATTAGTTGTGTTAGCTGTTTAGAAATTTTGGGAGGAAAGGTTGTGGGGAAGTACAAGGCGAGCGTCTCTGATCATTATCTGTGTGATAAAAGCTAGGATGTAATGGTTGTCCTTGTTGTTGGCGTTCGTGGTAGTATTTTGATGCAAATAGTTATAGTGATTTATTTGATTTCCTTTTCCAAGTCAAAACTTCTGATCATTATCTCTTAGATAGAGACTAGGATCTGATGGTTTCAATTGTTATTGATGTTTTGGATTATTTTGAGGGCATTGATTATGATAAAATGCTTTCTTTGGGGGAGAAGAGAGCGTTTTGCATTGATTTGGAGCTTCATTGACTGTCCTCTTGCCCTAGTTCAGCAACATAATGTAATAGTTCTTGCCTGCTCTCCCTCTGCATTTCCAGGAGCAGCACGTGGAAGGAAAACAAATATATAGTTACAATTCCTATTAAATACTTTGCAGCAGTTTGCTGCTCCTTAATACAATACTTTTACCTTAAAAAGTTTATATAGTTGCAACTTCTTTGAAATTAGTATTGAAGTGTAATCATCTTTTACAAAATTTTGCTGAAAGCTTGTTATCATTATTGATTTGGCCTTCCTTTGGCATCATTGATTTGAGTTTCTTTTTGCAGTGAGAGGTCGATCCCAAATTCGTTATGGCTTCAAAGAGGATTCAGAAGGAACTGAAGGACTTGCAGAAAGACCCCCCTGCTTCTTGCAGTGCAGGTATATATGAATGTCACTTTTGTTGCTTAATGTCTCTTTATTGCCATGTTATAGTAGATATCTCCTCTAGGCTTGCTGTTCCTTAAGAATTTGTTTTTTCTCCACATCTGCATCTTGAATTTGTGTTGGAATATCTTTAAGATACATCATGTATGTGCTGGAAAAAATTCTGTTATCTTTCCCCTTACCCTCGGATGGGCAGTCATTACTTTCTGTTCATTTGGTCCTCCTCTCCGTTGTTCCCTTTATTTTGGCTGCGGGTTTGGGGTAGGTTAGACAGAGTAACAGTTGGCAATTCTTTTGGCTATTGTTAATATTTTATAGACATGTCTGCTCTTTTGCTGGAATTTTTGAAAACTGTATAATTTTAACTTGGATGTTGTTTTAGACCGAAAAAATGTTTTGCTTCTTGCAGGTCCTGTTGGTGAGGATATGTTCCATTGGCAAGCTACAATAATGGGTCCATCTGACAGTCCATTTTCTGGGGGTGTCTTCCTTGTGTCTATCCATTTCCCCCCAGATTATCCATTCAAGCCCCCAAAGGTAGTTTTGAAGTGTTGCCAGATATTTCGCCTCTCTCTTCCCCCCTTCTTTTGTAAAATTTCTCTTGCTCGTATTTCTCACATTCCTTACCTTAGCAACTGTGTCCCTTCCAATGGACTAAAACTATTTATTGCTAGAGTTTCCAGTAGGTTAAACCTGATCTCCAATGTAGCTGTTTTACATATTTGATGTTCGATATTTTTACCTGAGCTGAGGGTCTTATCGAAAATCACCTCTCTACCTCCACAAGGTAGGGGTAAGGCTGCCGCCCCAAACCCCACAAGTGGGATTACAGTGGATTTTTTTTTTGTAACAGTATATTGGGTCTGATGGTACTTAATGTTCCAATATTTGCTGTGATGGTAGCTGAGTAAGCTTCACTGGTACTTCCAAATAAAGCATAAAAGAGAGCGTTATGTTTTTTTCGGTAGCATCCCTTAAATGAGTTCTCACCATATCACAGTCCAGTAAGCAGTAGGAATGATCCTGCACCGTGATATCCATCAACAAACTTTGAGATGGATGGCTACTCTGATAAAAAATATTAAACTTAGTAAACAGAAAAGGAGTACTTCAAGCAACCTATAAGTTTGGTCAGGAGACGCAAAATCCTGCATCTACCAGGATGGATGTCGGCCCATGGTGTTGTTCAATCTTTTGTTTTGTTGGACCTAAGTGTGGATGTTGGCCATTCTTTGTCTCCCCTTGATATGTTTTGTGTAGTCCTTGCTTTAATGATATATACTAGAGTTTCACTATGTAAGCAAACGCACTCTGTCAGCTTCCTTGTGTAACCTTGGAATATCTTAGGACGGGCATGTGAAAGTGCAAAATGAGAAGAAGTGTTATTGTTTTTGCTTGTTGCATGTAAATACCAGCAAAAGCCAGCTTCCTTGTATTTCACAATTCTTAATTTGTCACAAGGCCCCACTTTCATGATTAGACTTTCAATGTCTACTTTGGTTTGCCTGTGACATTGTAGGTCTCCTTCAAAACTAAAGTCTTCCACCCGAACATCAACAGTAATGGTAGCATTTGTCTCGATATCCTAAAGGAACAATGGAGCCCTGCCCTTACTGTATCCAAGGTAAAGTACATCATACTTCTTACCTCATCTCTAAAGCTTCTGCAAACACATGGTGGTGACGATTATGCTGGGAAATCGCAGGTGCTGCTTTCCATTTGCTCTTTGCTTACTGATCCAAATTCAGATGATCCTTTAGTGCCAGAGATTGCTCACATGTACAAGACAGACAGAGTGAAGTATGAGAGCACTGCCAGATCATGGACCCAGAAATACGCCATGGGTTGAACACATTTGATTCTATTTCCATGAAGCGGACCTTAATGCTATAGCAGTATTAAATAAAAATTATGCATGGCGCACAATTTTCTGATATTGGTGTTTCTGGTTTTCTGGTTAAATATTTTTCATTTGGTAAAAGTTCAGATATGTTTTTCTTGACATCTCTTTTGCGCGCTGCAAGTGTTCATTTTGATATTTTTTACAACTTATACCAGGATTTTATGCATATAGGTACCAGCCCCAAAATTCTCCCATCAGCCTTTGTTTTGGGCTTGGTCTGCTTCTCAACTGCTCTACTAATTGGTTGAAAGGCCTCAACTATGGCTTGTCTGAGAAAGAGTCATCTCTTGTGATCAGTTACACTTTGACCAAAATTCGATAATTCATTGTTTACGTTTCACTTTTATTTGTGGAACTTTAAACTTGATGATAGTGGTTAATTTTTCAAATTGTGGAAGTTCTCGTTCCTTTGAGGGTAACTGGTAAAGTTGTTATCATGTGACTATGAGGTTACGAGTTCAAACCTTGAAAATAGCCTTTGGCAATAGAACCTTTGTGGTTGGATCCTTTCTTGGATCCTAAGCATAGCGAGAACTTCGAGTCCTTTCTCGGATCTTACTTTAGCGCTGATTGAACAAGTGACTATTTGTTCAGAGTTGGTTAACTATTCACCAAAGAATGGTTGGCTAATGGACCAAATTTGGTCAAACTTAGTTTGGTAGTTTTTCTGCTTTCTAGGCAGAAAAATTTATCCAGCTACACATGGTAAGGTGAAAAAGTTTGCATGTAAAACAAAGTTGGCAGTAAGAACAAACTTTATTACATTATATTACAGAATTTACAAGATCCTATGAATTGGACCACAAAAGAAGTGTCACCTTCATCTTTCAAATTTCTTATTCTTATATACCAAGTATGGAGAAAGAATTTAAAAAATCTTTTATCATGTTTCTCTGGTTAGCATAAAGCAAAAGGAATATGTACATATTGTAGTTAGATGTATACAAAAAGGTGAAGTGGTCCTATTCACATACTGTATCAGAGTCTTGTCATATTTTAAGTTTAGCCAGCTAACAAGAATACAAAAATGTAGCCACAAAATTTGTTGAAAATAAGATGACATGTCCTTTTACTACCGAACTGTGAAGTCTCTATTGGAGTAAGTATTTTTTTTAGTCTTTTGATGTCCTTTCAACTTTCTACAAATGTTTCTACCGCGCCTTTCTTGAAATGCTGCTTCAAAAGTATGAGATTCTATTGAAAACAGTCTTTGAACATGTTGGTTCGAAATCATGTTGTCTTTGAACCTTGGTTCACCTGGTGAGATCTGAGTCCAAACCTTAAAAATGGAAGTGCTAAAACTATTCATAGTGAATTTTCTACGACATAAATGAGTGAATTTTGAACATCAGATGATTAAATAAAAAATGGTTTTAACCTTCTTGTTAGATTACCAAATCAACACATAAGTGTATTGCCTAATGTTGAAACCAACTTTTCAAATTCATATAAGTCAATTTGGAGACTTCCATAAAAGACAAATCTTGTATAAGTATTATAAGATAAGGTTTTATCCTAACTATTTATGGAGATTCTATAACTATTTTAAAAAGAAAGAAGTATGAAAATGTCTCCGAACTTGGCATAAATAATTAGTTTCATCTCCAAATTATTAACATACTTAAAAATACTCCTCTACTTGACTAACAAAATTTAAATATACCTTCGATTTGTCGCAAGTGTTAAAAATACTGCTTAACTTGGCAAAAGTTGAGGAGTGTATTTCACTCATGTTAGTTCAGTTAGTTAAGTAGAAAGACGTTTTTTTACATTGTCAATAATTTAAAGACGAAACTAATAACTTGCGTAAGTTTAGAGCGTTTTCAATATTTCTCTCATTTTGAAAATGTAAAGTCCAATTTTTTCTGACATCTATTTTTAAATTTTTTTCAGCCCCTATGAATTATACAAAGAACACGTGTCCTCACCTTAACGATTTGTATTTGAATTATAATATTACACGAAACCAAAGGTAAGTGACAATACGTTGGTGAAAGGTCAAATTATTATAATTAGTAGAAAAATCTTCCATATCATTATTTTGATGAAATAAAGATAACTTGTTGTAAACTGTGAAGAAAAATCAGTTTAATTTGGTGAAAAAAAAATTATATCTAGAAAGTGACTATGGAGTAAAAGTAAGAAGAATCTGATACTCCATTTGTAACATCATTTCTTTTGGTTCGTCTCAGGAAAAATTATTTTATTATAACTAAAAAAAATTATTTTTAAAATTTTAATTTTTACAATTATATAAATATCTAAAATTATTATTTTAATACCAGACTAAATCAAACAACATTTTATAAAAAATAAAATGAATGAAATAAAAAATAGTCACAAAGAAACAAGACATGTGATGGGTGGCCAGATGTAGGAAGGAGTGGCATGTTTGGCTGTCCCATTTGAAAAGGTACATCAATTTGGACTACACAAATTAATCCCTTTTTAAAATAATAATAATAATAATAATTCTCATCAAATATTTATTATTTTTTGTCCATATAAAAGTTGTACTATGATGGATAAAACTTCTTTAAACTTAACTTGATATCTCGAATTAGAATTCTAAAAATAAAAAGAAAACTTGATTGGAAATGCTTTTTCCTTCATTATATTTTACGCGGCAAAAACTTGATTGTTTTATCATATATATATTTGTTACTTTTTTCCAACAAAAGAATAATAGTGAGATGAATAAAAGTTCTTCAAAATTAATTATATATGATCTCAGATTTAAGTCCTAGGAATAAAAAATATCTTAATCATAAGCGTTGTTCCTTTAATGTCTTACGCAACTAGAACTTCGACCGTTAAGATATTCATTGTTTTTTTTATCAACAAAAGAATTGTGATGATATAAAAAACTCTCTCGTTCTTAATCGGATATTTCAGATTTGAATCCTAAATATAAAATAAGTTATTAAATAAAGTATTGAATCTTACATATTAATCGAGATTTTTAAGCAATAGCGAATATACCTATCGAATGACAATAAATATATATATATATATATATATATATATTCAAACCTATCGAATCCATATAGAATTTTTTCGAAAAAAGTTAAGCAAGGTTCCTTTAATTAATATAGTGTCAGAAGAGAAACTATATGTTAAAAGAATTGCAAATGTTATAATAGTGACACAACATTAAATTATTTAAGCTGTAAAAACCCCGTACTGTACCCCTTGTGAAAAAGATAGCTCAAAAGATCTGTGTTTTGTCCTCTTTTTTTTGTTTATAAATAATTAATGCCAACATGTGGGGATGTCCATCAAAATTCTCACATGTAACGATAATATATTCCGTATATATAAATTCTTATTTTATGAAAATTGTAAAAAATAATGCTATAATTACTAATATGAAAGGATAAGTAATATAACACTCAACACTTAGCTATCTTTTGTTTAAGATTTATGTTTTCGATAAGTTGATATTGTGATCATGTCATGTCTAATTCTTTCCTCATGCAATAAATAAAATAAAATATGCATATATTATATCTTTTTTAACCTTACTTATAGAATTTTACCGTGCAGATGTTTTGATGGAGACCAGATGAAACTGTAAAAGGACAGATAGGGTTGTTCTTTTTACAGTGGTCCTTGTCTTTTTCTGTAATGTGTTGATTGTGATTTGTCTAACTCTTTCCATTTTCTCTCAATTCTCTGACTTTCTTTCCTTTTACCTTCTTTGTCTTGGTTCTTGAGCCTCATATATCACTACACTAATGCATTTACTAGATATTGTTTCTTCTGCCATAATAATAATAATAATAATAATAATAATAATAATAATAATAATAATAATAATGTATTCAGTATAATTTTATAAATAAAATTTAAGGAGAATAGAATATATGCAAATTTTTATAAGAATCAAAGAAAAATTATTT
>JAABOM020000101.1:27139625-27155271 GCA_011800125.2 Solanum clarkiae
ACTGCGCCACGTCAGCACCATGTGTCTATTTGTTCAGAAATTGCCAAGTTGAGGGTCCTATTTGGGCACTATGAAAGTTTAAGTTCCAACTTACAAAATGGTGCCAAGTTTAGGGTCCAATTTGAGGGTTTACCCTAAATAAAAGTTTTTAAGCATGGTGTTTACTTTCTCTCTTATTTTGATTTTTATGCTTAAAAAGTGCCACGTAAAAGATATAAAAGAAAAAGAAAAAGTGGCGCTGGAAACTTCAGCAAATTGGTTGAGTGAGAGACAGAAAAAGATACTCTCTCCGCATCTATACAAACAGAGAGAGAAACCTATACATACAGAGAGAGAAAAAGCCATGTGTAATTCTCTATATATGCTACTTTAGATTACAGTGCAAAAATCCTTTTTTTTTTCATTCCTCCATTATTCATTCATTCTCTCAGCTCAGCAAAACAGAATTTTCTAGAAATTTATGATGTTCTGCAGCTAAACCTTTGGGTTCTTTATTGAGGTTTCCGTCAATTGGGAAGGAAAGACCAATGGGAAAGCTTCGTTTTTGCTGATTTAGCTTGGAATATGTTGGGGTTCAGGTGAGTTTTAGTTTTTTCTTTTTTTTTTGGGGGGGGGGGTTGTTTATGTGATATGAGTTAAAAAACTTTAAAGCTCTGTTTTTATTGTGTGTTTTGATGTTTTAGATGGTTTTTATTATTAATTGGGATTAATCTTGATGTGGGGTTGTGAGATCTGAGCTAAATTTACTGGTTTGAAACACTTGGTTGATTTTGCCTTTTTTTTTTTAATGTGATCAGCAATTTGCTGATTTTGTATTTTCAAGATTAGTGATTTTTTGTCTCTTTTTTTGACCTAAATTACTTTTGATGGATGAAAACTTAGCATTTCAGTGAATGTGGTAATCAGTTTAAGAAATGTTAATGTTGCTTAATACAATTTGGGTTTGGTGGAATAGCAAATCACAGCTAGTTTGTGACTGAGGCATAGCTGATTGATTAACTGGATATGTGCATTGTGGGGTTGATTTCTCAGTTATTTATGTCAAAAAGTTATCTTTTTGATTCCAATTTTCCGCAACAAAGAAAATGTGTATGCTGTTCTAGTTACCATCTCAGAAATCAACTGTGCGGTTGTGCACTTTGGATTTCAGATCTGTGAAGCCAATTTAATTTATAGGGAGAGAAATGACAGGAAATGGATTTTCATGATTCCAAATTTTTAGCGGTTCTTGACAGCACTGCTTCACTATAATGTGTATGCTGTTCTAGTCATTGCGCAATGTTGTGCAAGAACTTCCGTTGAGATCAAAGGACTTCTAGTTAATGGAATAGAGGAAACCTTTGTATATGAAGAATGTATTTCAAATTTATAGGAAGATACATGCCACTTTCGTCAATTAATGTTCTTCTTATCTTCCAGACGTTAGTTGATGTGTCATCTTTCATTTGTTTTTGCTGTGTTAAGTTGAGGTTTTGATTGGAATTATTCTCCTTGTTCCATATGTAGTGGTACAACTTGAGCTCAGATGGTTTTCCTGTGGAACAACTTAGATTACCTTAAGCATTAAGAGCTGCATTCCTTCATCATTCTTACCTCCTGTTTGTCGCGAGGATGTCAGGTTTGTGCTTCTCATTAAATAATTGACATGGATGATCTAGTTTGTACACTTTATCGTTATTCTCATGTACGCGTATTCCGTAATATCTTGTTTCTAGAATGGTTGGATGCTTATGATGACGTAAGAGAGAGAAGATCCGACTTTGAGGTTTCAGAGGACGAAAGACGGCGTTCAAGAATCGGTGCTTTCAAGAAAAAGGCATTAAATGCTTCAAACAAGTTCACCCACTCTCTCAAGAAAAGAGGAAAAAGGAAAGTGGACTACAGGTTCCCTTCAGTTTCGATAGAGGATGTACGTGATGCAAAAGAGGAGAATGCTGTCTGTGAATTGCGTCAAAGGCTCCTTGAGCGGAATTTGTTGCCACCCAGACATGATGACTACCATACGTTGTTGAGGTGCATTTTCTCTTTTCTGAAAAATTATTCAGCTAATTTTTCATGCGTGTGAACACCTAGCCAGCAATGGCAGTTTTTTCATGAGAAATATGGATGAAGAAGCAGTATTATTTAATGAAGATGCATCCTTAAACATCTTTTGATTTTCCTTGCTTATTTTCTTGAGACTTTGCTTACAGTTGCATTGTTGTTTGCTCCTGCATACTATGTCCTTATATCTTGTGTTGAGATTTTTAACCTAATTTTATTGACATTAATTGTGTAGATTCTTAAAGGCAAGAGATCTCAATGTTGAGAAAACTATTCCGATGTGGGAAGAAATGCTTAACTGGAGGAAAGAGTTTGGAGCAGACACAATATTGCAGGTATTTAACAGTAAATACCATTACCACACTGCTAATTTCACTATGGTTCTGTGTAATTGTAGATTCTGATCGAAACCTGTGACCACTCAGGATTTTGACTTTGAAGAGTTGGAAGAAGTATTGCAGTTTTACCCACAAGGATATCATGGAGTTGATAGGGAGGGAAGACCTGTTTATATTGAAAGGCTTGGACAAGCTAATCCGAACAAACTAATGCGGATAACCACAATTGATCGCTACTTGAAATATCATGTCCAAGAATTTGAAAGGGCACTACAGGAGAAGTTCCCTGCATGTTCTATTGCTGCAAAGAAAAGAATCTGCTCAACAACTACAATTTTGGATGTGCAAGGCCTAGTATGTTAATTCTATCAGTGGCTAATTTACTAAATTGATGTTGTTTCTAACTTTTTACGGCTTTCTAATCTACTGGTCTGAACCATTTTAAACACTTAAAGACTTAACTGCATGGACTGGAGACCTATATTTTCTATTACAAGGTTGTATTGACATACATGAAACATCCGAGTGGTATTACAAATAGCTAACATGCCCATGGGTGGTTTTAGTTGGGTCTGGATCAATTATTTCATCATTTTTCCAACTTGATCATACACAAAAGAGTATGAGAATTTTTTACCCTCCAACTTGTTTTAGTAGTGCCCTTATGCAGCAGTGAAGATATTATGAGTATTTTTTTGCATTAATAAAATTTTGTGTTCGCCGTTTCCATTACCATCATTGGCAATCAAGGAATTTTTCTGTGTCAATTTTTTAAAGTTTTGTACCTCATGTTTTTATTACTACTATTGGTTATAATTCAAATTCAAATTTTTATACGGTATGCTACCAATGCAGGGGATAAAAAATTTCACAAGGACAGCTGCTAGTCTTTTGGCAGCCATGGCAAAAATTGATAATAGCTATTATCCTGAGGTATAGCTGTTCACTGTGAACATCTATAAATGAGACTGTCCAAGTAATTAATCCAGACTCTATTGTCATGGCATACCTTCAATAATATCCAACATTTCTTTGTAGACACTGCACCGGATGTTCATTGTCAATGCTGGCCCTGGCTTCAAAAAGATGCTCTGGCCAGCAGCTCAAAAATTCCTGGATGCAAAGACTATTGCCAAGATTCAGGTAGTAGAGGAAATTATGTTTTTTTTTTTTTTTTTTTTGTACTCTCTTGGACTGCAATTGACTGAATCTCTGTGTTTTCTATTTTTGTAGGTACTCGATCCCAAATCTTTGGGTAGACTACTTGAAGCCATTGACCCAAGGTTCACTATTTCTTTTGTTCTGTGTTTTCCCTTTGAAGAATAAAATCATTCAACAGTTTATCTGATTGTGTCTATCTCTCTCTCTCTCTCAAAAGTCACTTGCCTGACTTTTTAGGTGGCTCTTGTACCTGTTCTGATGAGGGTGGCTGCCTCAGGTCTAACAAGGGTCCATGGGATGATCCTGAAGTAATGAAGGTGTGCTATGCCAGTTCAATTAAATTCTTCTTCTTTGATATATTCTTCATCTTGGTAGGCTTTTACTAGTCCTTTAGGTGAGAATTAGTTTGTAATAACCTGTTATTTCTTCCTCTTTAGCTTGTGCGTAACGTAGAGGCAACAACTGTGAAGGAAATCTCTAGAAAAATTGGTGACCAAAGGAAAATTGAATCCTATATACAGATACGCCCTTCAAAGGTAAATTTTCACTTTAGTATGCTCCTTTTTTTCTTTTTCGTTTGTGTCTTCCTCTGTGTGACACAATTTATTTTGTGTTAGGGAAGGAGTAGTGATACATCCACAAGTGATTCAGTATCGGATGTTGATGACTCGTTTTCACCAATTAGAGGGAGTAGTAGCTCATTTTTGAGGCTGACTCCGGTTGATGAAGAAGTGAGTTTAGCATAATGTACTTTTTGTTTGTTTCATCCAACTCCCATAATGCTCCTGTTGCAGTGCACACATGTGCACTTGCATTTCTTTATATATCACTCCCTTTTTTGACTTATAATATTGGTTTCATAGGCTAGAACATCAGATTCAACAGCCTATTGTAGCTGTGATGATGAATTCAGTGCAAGTGATCGAGGTGTCACTAATGAGCATGGATTGCTGCATTGGCAAGACCAGTCTCCTATGAGCAATCCAATGAATTGGTCCACTGATACATTGCCTAATTCTGGAGGTATTTGCCTCGTTAAAATGAATTCCATTAAAAGAACCTTTAAACGATAGCTACCTTCACTACTCACTAGTGTGTTGTATGATATGGCTTGGTTTATAAAGACACCGCGAGAATCATAAGATGCTATTAGGTGAATCAATTCTCACTTCCATGATATGATCTTCTACTTTTATGATCACCTAGGGCTGATTGTACTTCGTCACTCAAAATCAGCATATCTCCTCTGACTATATTATCCAGATTTTTCTCAGATCTTACTCTCCTCTTGTTTTAATGCTAAAAGTTGCTATCTTATGTTTCCCTTTTACCTTTTATAGGCGATTTTCGGCCTTGCTGTGAAATTTATGTTTCTATCATGCTGTGACATTTTTTTTTTCTCACCTTCCCTTTTCCTTTGGAGGGATCATTAAGTCAGTTTATCAGATGGCTCTAAGAACTGAATCAGCTTACTTGATTTGTCTTTCAAATTTTCCAAATTCTAATCCTTTGAGATAATTTCACCTACCCCTTTAATGATTCTTATAAATGTAGAACATAACTTACTGAAGAGTTTGAGCGTACCATGGTCCTTGGCTTTCAACTTGTTAAAATAAGAAGATAAATGGAAGTACTTTGTATGCCTTGACAATTACATCATCTTTGCCTTTCAAACATTAAGCGTGAAATTTCGTTCTAGCTAGTTGTAAACATTTGGGCCAGACTTCCAATGAGTGAACCTGACTTGCTTTATCTAAAATTTATTAAACCAAGTCACTGAACATATTTCGGGGATATTAACTTTTCTAATTTAATTCATGTGGGATTCCTTCTAAATTTTGACACTCTACATTCATAGTTCTACAGTTTTCAAATCAACTGATAAAATAATGTATGGTTGTAGGCACATACAATTTTTTCTCTGGAGTGTAACTCTACTCCAGTACAAAATGTTAAACGACTATAGAATTCATGACTAATTAGGGAACACTATTAGCCTCAGATCCGTTCCAAAAGAAAACAAGAATTCTTGATAATACTAGCAAGAAAGATAGTGGAATTCCATAGTGCTAATGAATCATGTCTGAAGTTATAATAAACTTGAGAGGAAGTTATGCTCCCTCGCTACACTTCCATATTCCAAGGAAAAGAAAACCTAAAGGAAAGAATGACTCTTATGTGTATGAATTTCAGAAGCGGGATTTCTCTTGCCTCAAACCCCCTTTTCCTTTTGGCATGTGAAAAGTAGTGTGGGAAATGAGACACTTCTTGTTTTAAGTCTTATTTACATTGCTAAAAGTCTCGTTTGGCTAGTGGCTGTACTCAAGTGGTTTGTTTTCAGCCATTGCATGTCCACCTAGTGTTTTTATCTTATCGGGGACTCCGCAAACCCATACTCTGTCCACCTTTTGCTACTCATTTTCATCATTTGTGTACACGCTATGTAATGAAGTGCTTAGCCATGTATATCTTTGTAGTCAAGTCAATTGAGTTCTGAGTTCTTCCAAGCTAAGATTCGTGCTAGAATGGTACATTCATGTATCGTGGGATTCATGTTCATATCCATGTTCTTTTTAGGTACCTGGGCAATTAATTGGTGTGAAAGAATCCAAGAGAAGATTCTCAGCAGCTGTTTCAGTTGTTTGGAAAGGAAACTGATTCCTTTCATACTGAAACTCTTTGCATTTGTTCGTAGTCTGTCCTTTGAGTACTGGAGGAAACAGACAAATGTTTTCCCGACTAATGCATTGGAAGAACGGCAAGAGAGCAGTTCATCCATAAATGATGAAGCAGTTCAAAGAGCAGGGGAGATCCATCCATGCATGCAGCGTCTTCATAAATTGGAAAATTTATTGGAAGAAATAAACAAAAAGCCTGCTGAGATCCCAGCAGAGAAGGACCGAATGCTTCATCAATCACTTAACAGGATTAAGTCCGTAGAGGTTGACCTAGAAAAAACAAAAAGGGTAAGGCTCATCAGTGTGGCTTGTAAAACCTTTTTCACAAAAAATATCTCATTACAAAAAAAGGTTAGTAAAAGTTTGAGCTTGGCAGTGTTCTCTTATTATGTTTTACATGTTTTATAGGTATTGCATGCGACAGTGTTGAAGCAACTTGAAATCGCAGAGTTATTGGAAAACCTAAAAGAGTCGAGCTTTCATGTAAGCATCACATAACAATATGAACATATTGTTGGTCATCATTATCTTGTCTGCTCTACAGTCAATCACTATATGCGAGCTTAGCTGATTTGTTGTCCCTGTGATGTGATAGTATTTGCATATATCTTGATATAGTTTGTGTTTATCTGTCTGCTATTTTGTTTTATTTTATTGTTCTTCCCATGTTTGGCGAAAAGGCTAGGGGTGTCGTTGTCATGTGATCCATTTGGAAAACTAAAAAATGAAGGCAATTCATTATGTTGGCTTCTTATTGTTATGGTTGTCTATTATCATGCCTGAGCATCCTTACTGCTGCAAAGGCCTGGGAGGTAGATGGGAGTCTGAGAGTGTTTGCTGCTGGTAACATTGCCATCATGGTGGAAATGGGAAAAGAGGAAAGAAGCAGGTGAGACGAGGCGGTGAAGTGCTGATGAAGTGGTATTTCATGGAGCTCATCTGATAATCACTATTGATCTACTACTGAGATGGTGATTGAAAGATGAGTTTGTACAAGGCCAGAAACATGGCCTCATTTACCAGTATATTAGTTCAATGTGTGTGAGATACGCTTGAGCTACTTGCAAGACATTCATTATAAATCCTGAATCTTTTATTTAGTACAATCACGTTTAAGGGACACTGGTAGTACACATTTTCGAGTCATAACAAAATGTGAAAGCTAAATGGTTGGTGTTATTTCTAATATGACTCGTATCGATACATGACATGCCACATTTCCTTTGCTCTTGCAACTTATATGATCTTTCTTTCTGAAAGTATATGGTTTCAATTAATCCTTCACGGACAAAAGTCTGAGATCTGCTGATGTTTGTTGCAGAGGAGAAGGCTGTTATGTTGAATACTGAAGGACTGGAGATTCGAGTACCTGACAATGCGATGAGAAGTTTTTAACTGCTAACTATGCTGCAAATGGAGATGTTAGCTTATGCACCTCCAGCAGTGGTGACAAAGTTTTCCTTTTTTTTTTTTTTTGTACAATGTCTTTTACAGAACTTGCAGTTATGGTGTACTGCAAGATGATGTTGATTATACTCTACTGTTAAAACATCTTAAAGGAAAAGCTTAAAAGAAAGCCTTTTGAAGGTTTAGAGGCATGTGTGTACCATCTTAGCCTTGATTTATCGCTTTTGGGGCTTGATATTTTTTTGACGAGAATTTTTCAGAAATAGCCTTTTTATCTTTTTGAGGTAGTGGCAAAGTATGCGTTTTTACCCATTTCATACTTCGCTTGTGAGATTTCATTGGTTATGTTCTTGTGTATTGATTTATCGACCTTGGGTTAGTGGTCTAACGGTTCAAAAGAAAAATGTCATCGCTGATGAGCGTTCCTAGAAAACATCAGTCGCAGTTAAAGGAAAACTTCCAGTGGATGTCTCTTGTTTTTTTGTTCTCTAATTCAACTTGCACAGCTCATAAAAAATTAATTTCCTGCTAATTGATTATTTAAGGGAAGAGGCCAACACGTTGTTAGTCAAATTCTGTGTAATATGGAGGCAATAAAAAAGTCAAATCACCATTTTCATTTTTCATTATGTATCCTTAAGAGTAATTATGAGAGAAATTTTCGCACCGCTTAAAAATATTTTAATTATACTTCATAACAATAGTTTAGATAATTACATTTCGTAATTGCAGTTATAACAACATTTATATATATTTGTATAATTCGCTGTACAATTTGTAGTGTTTGTATATTGCACTGTATAATTTGATTTGCACACAACTTTTGTATAATCACGCGAATTATAAAAAATTTAAACTGTTATTATAGCTACATGTTTGTCGCAAATCACAATTAATTTAAATTAGAACTATATTAGCTAATTAACTAGTATATATTTTCTTATCTGTATAGTTTTTTCAAAATATTATTATTATTATTATTATTATTTTTATACGAGAATTGGAAACGTAGCAAAAGACAAAGTAAAAAGAAAGAGAAGGACAATGTCAAAATCCGATGCTATTTTTCAGTGTCGAATCTTTCCATAAATAATTTCAAGCTAATTATGGGATTAACATAAAACACAAGGATAACCAAAATTTGTACACATTGATTAAGATAGCATGTAACAACTCCCTTGATTATACACTTCTTAATAAATAACTAATCCAACTACTCTCTTAAAAATATATTTACTCAAAATTTTAACTCGATCTTCGAATTTTATCAAAAATAAAATTTAAATCTTTGACCTTCACATCTTGTATATCCAACAATAACTTAAATAATAATAAGACGTAAATTATCTTAACGATAACACGGCCATAAAAAAGCCAATTTCCGCGTGGAACGGTGCTAGCTGTAGTGCTTTACCCACTCCAATGTTTTTTTTTGATTTTCTGTCATTATTATAAACCAAAATATAAATGTTTCCAGAACAAAAACTTGCTGTAAACAATTAGCTGGCAAGAACAAGCTAACTTTTGTTAAAAGGGAAAGAGAACAGATAGATCTCTTTCTATTTGTTTCTGTTTGTAAGTTTCTCTTAAAGATCAGTTTTTTCTGGGTCTTTCTTGAAACTTTCTGCAAAGAACTCATCTTTTCACTTTTATATTTTGAGAGTTTAGCTCATTTTGCAACTATGGAGTGGAGGCATTGTTTTTTTGGTACTTTTCTATTGTTTTCTTGCTCCATTTTAGCTGGTGTTTCAGCTTCAGCTTCTTTATCAGGTTTGTATTTTTTGTACTTCATTTTTTTAAAAATTGGTTTCTGCCGTGAATGTTCTTACCTATTTTATTATACAGATGGGATTTTTGTTAATCAAGCTTTAACTGGGAGGAATCTACTTCAGGCCAAGAAACGTAAGCTCTTGATCATCATTAATGCTTTCCTTTGGTGGTCTTAGGAGCTAGATTTGTGGATATTTTGTACTATCTGATTAGTTTGACTTGAGATCCATGAAGTGAGGCTTGTTCTTCAGCTGTAATTATTGTTGAAATTGAAAGTGAATTTGTGAAATAGCTCTTGGGTGTTCTGGTATTTCAGCTTATTTTCTTCTTTTTATGTTTTCTGGGACTTGGATGTGTCATTTTCGTTGTTGCTACTGCCTCTTTTTGATCGTTCTTTGAGCTGAGGGTCTATCCGAAAACAGCTCTATTCCTTCTCATGGTAGGGATAGGGGTACTTCTGTGCACACTTTACTTTAGGATTGTGAAAGTTCAATTTGAGCAATGTGTGACATTTCCATATAATTTTGTAGTTGATATCATGTTATAGTTCTGCTCAGTCGTTTTTAGTGCTCTGTGCAAAGTTCAATAAGCTGCAGGACGTGCTGCAATCTCCTGCGTATTCTCGCTCTCTGATATTCTGCATAGTACTGCATGAATTTGATAGAGATGTTTTTTCCAATTTGTTTTCTTGATATTGTGCCAGGATTGTCGGTTTGATGATACTCAGCTACATACGAACCTATAGGATAGTGCTTGTGTTCAATGATACTCTGTTTTGCGAGCTGTGGATCTTCTTGTATGCTTCATTCATCCACAGTGATGGAAAATGGAAAGGGAATAACATGCCAGATGGTATAAATGTGAAGTACATTATCTAGTGTTGAGGCTTAGGTGTGTATCCAACTGCCATATGGAAATGGCATCTAGGACTGCCGATATTTGAGTTGAAAGTAAGTAAAGACAGCTAATTAATAAGGATAATGTTTATGATGGTACTGGATTTTTCTTAGGCCAAAAATGGCAAACTATTAGAAGGTATAATAAGTTTTAAGAATGACTACAAACATGTCATGGTAGATAATACTGTGGTGGTGGTGGAGGGAACTAAATTCGAAGCATCTGTCAGTCAAGATACAAATTTTGATGGCTAGAGGGAGAGAAGGAAGCCAGAAATTAACTTGATGAGTCAAATCAAGGCAAACATTGAAGATGGTAATTTGTGCAGTTTTGCTGATCTCTCACGATTCATGTATTGTCGGTTATCGCATGTGTGGTTTAACTAAGTCATCCTTCCAGCTAGGACTTTTAGAGATCACTAACTTGTTGCCGACTTAAAAGCAATTTAATCTTGTTTTCCTCCATCAAGCAAGAAAATTCTACAATTTCGTTCACCAGGGGAATTTGATACCCTGGTTTGCTCGATAACTTGTTTATTGGCTATTGTGAGATGCACAGTGTTTGTATGTTTGTAACTCACTGATGATCACTTTACACCGTGACTAGGAAGATTCCTGTTTGCTTAATACTTTTACCTCAAGAGCTTGAAATGCTTGCTGAAGAATGTTTTTCTTCAATATTTATGCAGCTTGTCCGATCAGCTTTGAGTTTCAAAACTACACTGTCGTCACTAGCCAATGCAAAGGACCGCAATACCCAGCCAAACAATGCTGTGCTGCCCTTACACAGTTTGCCTGTCCCTATTCAGACTATGTGAATGATTTGACAACTGATTGTGCCTCTACCATGTTCAGCTACATTAATCTTCATGGGAAGTACCCACCCGGTCTTTTCGCCAGTGAGTGCGTAGGTGACAAAAATGGGCTACCATGTCCTGAAGAAGGACCATCCGACTCTGCCAATGCTAATAATAGTCAGATGAGCTGTAGACTATCACCAATCCTGATGATTGCAACAGCTCTTACGGGCTTTTTTTTGGTGCTCCTCTGAAGATCTCGTGAAGGTTTTGGCGTGGTTTCTGTATTCTTGTCAAATATTGTTTGAACTCCGGAGTTTATTCTACCACGTTACACTGATCAACGATCAACAAGAAACTCATTTGAGCCTCCTCTTTGTAATTCCTTATATATTACAACAGCAGTTACTGGCAATACTTGTGTATTGAAAATGACTGGGCAAAACCAGGGATCTGTTAAATATTCTTTCATTTTGTTGTATTTTTCAGTATGGGTGTTCATAAATGCTTTTCTTTTCTTCTTCCTTCTCTCATTTCTTGTTCAAATCCCCATAAACCGGGTCGATTAGCATGTGTTCTAGTTTTGATTATTGACATTTTCTGCTGCCAGATAGCAGCTTGCCCAGCATGATGACATTCAGAGTATCTGCATCCCCATTAATATCTTTTGAGAATGTGATAATGGGTGCCTGCATTTGGGACATGATACTTTTGAGCTGAGGGTCTGGAAACAACCTCTCTATCTCTGTGAGGTAGTGGTAAGGTCTGTGTACATTTTACTCTCCCCAGACCTCACTTGTGAAATTCCACTGGATATGTTGTTGTTTTATAATACGATAATAGGTGCGTATGAATAGAGTAGGTGATAGATACCTACTTTATAAACCATTGTTTACGCATACTTTCTCCTACCTTGGATTATATTATATTTAGTTAAACTAGCATCCCTTGTATACAAATTATATTTCATATTTGCTATCATTTTGTTGGTTTGGATAATGCTTCTGTGGTTGAGGATACAAAAGCTAGCATTGGTGATTGGACAAAGATAACTTTCCTCAGCCAAGTATTCTATTCCTCTGGAAATGGAAAAGATAAACACAAGTGGAAAATTCTAAACAACAAATGGCTACTGCTTCAACAAGAGCTCCTGTACCAGTGCAACACTTCTCAGAATCGCAACGCGGAAAGAGGAATAAAATCCCCAGCAGTGTCCTGTTACTCCAGATGTGTCGCGAAAAGAAGGAAGTCAAGCAATTACATGGCCAACTGATTCTCAATGGATTAATTGGACGTTCTCCAAATGCAGCAAAGCTAGTAGAGTCCTATGTTGGAGTTTCTGAAACTGATGATGCATTGTTAGTCTTCAAGTCATCAATTCAGTCACCTGATACATTTGCTTATAATGTTATGATCAGAGGTTTGATTCTCAGCCAACGCCATATGGATTCGATGTTTCTGTATGAACGACTACTAACAAATGGCCTTTCACCGGATAGCCATACATATACTTTTGTTCTCAAAGCATGTTGTCATTTGAAAGCTGTTTTTGAAGGTAAAACAGTACATGCACAAATAATCAAGAATGGAATAGAACCAAATACCCATATTTGTAGCTCTTTAATCTCAATGTACTCCTCTGCTGGTAATATGGTATCAGCAAAACAAGTTCTTGATGAATTCTCAGAACACAACAATGATATTTGCCCCTTTAATTCCATGATTACCGGTTATATGAATGAGGGTCTGGTAGAAGAGGCCATTGATATCTTCGATACAATGGGAAACAAGGATACAGCAAGTTGGAGCGCGATGTTATCAGGGTATGTTAAAAATGGCATGCATGAAAACGTGCTAGGCACATTTCAGGAAATGATGAGCTATAATGTTCCATTGAATGAATCTTCACTCGTGTGCACTCTATCAGCCTGTGGAGAGTTGGGGGCTTTGGATCAAGGAAGATGGATACACAAGTATATCATAAACAAGAGGGAAATTGTAATGAGTGTCAATCTTGGGACTGCTTTAGTTGACATGTATGCTAAGTGTGGGTGCATTGAGTTTAGTTACCAGTTGTTCGAGAAAATGCCTCAGAGAGATGCTGTAACTTGGGGTGTGATCATTTCGAGTTTTGCGACACATGGACAAGCCAAGAAATGTTTTCAATTATTCGACGAGATGACTGAGTCAGGAGTTGAGCCTAATGGAGTCATATTTGTGGCTATCCTATCTGCTTGTTCTCATGCTGGGCTCGTCGAGAAGGGATGTCAGTATTTCAATCAAATGGTACATCAGTTCGGAATTAGACCATCCATTGAGCATTTTGGATGCATGGTGGATCTTCTTGGCCGTGCTGGGAGGCTTGCAGAAGCAGAACAGCTCATTCTATCGATGCCAGAAGAACCTAACTCGGTCATATTGGGTGCATTGTTTAATGCTTGTAGAATCCATAACGATGTTGAAAGGGGTAGGCCCTTATTCAAGAAGCTAATCAATTTGGAACCGTCACCTGATCGATACAAACCAGCAGCGTCTCTATTTGCTAATAATGGAGAAGATTATGAGATCAGAAAGCTGCTCAAGGATAAAATTTTGGAAACTAGATGTGGCTTGAGCAATATTCAGGTGGATGGGGTTGATCATGAGTTCATGGTCAGTGATATCGCGAATGACAGAGCTCAAGATGTCTATGAAACATTAGGAGGATAGCAGATCAACAAAGCTGGGACACTCATTTGATGTCTGATGCTTCTGTTAAGATTGTAAAAAATAAAATTCTGTTTGCTGGCGAAGACTATACATCCTTTGAAGAGACAACAGTCTAAAGAGCAAAATCCAGAGCAAATGCAAATATTGCCAGCTCGCTTGATGCATTGACTGTGAAAAAACGTAGCTGAACGAAAAGATAGCTGCTGCTGATTGACCCTGACAAGTGATGCCAACAGAGTCAAGTACACTCTTCCACTGCTGTAAACCCCACAGAGATTGAAAGGACATCATGTTGCAGCACAATGTAATCACAGTACCTGCAGAAAATATTAAAAGGATCACATGATTATAACATGCGCTTAAGAACATAATCGTGTTTGCATGGATCAACACCCTAAATGGGCTGGATAGTACTTCAAAAGAAACACGACCTGATGTGAGAGTAATCTCATAAGTCATATAGCCGAAGCGTTTAGTGATACCAATAAGATTTCCTCATTGATATTTACACGACATCATTCAACTGCAGATCCAACAGGATATGAAGCAATTGAAAATCCAGTCAGTTTTACAAGTGTCTAACCAATGACGAGCAATTGTATCAGCACATAACCTGAACAAGGTGCTCCTTTATTATTGTCTATATGTCTAATATACAGATATTCGATCTATTTGGAACTACCTCAAGAAGCTAAGATTTCGTACATCATATGCTTGGCATATATGCACGACTGAATGATATTTCATTAGTCTTTTACACATGATGTACTGATAGCCTAGTACTTGTAGCTTTAACACTGATCTGATAATTGATACAATAGTTGATCTTCAGCCATGAGGCACGACAAAGCCCTTGATCTTTGGCAATACCATCTGTAGTACCGCTGCTATAGTAATCACCACATAAACTGGCGTCTTGACCTCTGACGAAATTGCTTTTTCATCACACACCAGGAAGTGGGGAAGGTGCTCAACTGTAGTACACAGACAAAGAATTGTATCATAATCAGGTATATGATAAAAACTAGTTCAATGACGGTAAGAACAAAGTATTCAAAATCAAGTACAGGCCAATTGTCAGTTTGATGATAATTGCACTTTCCTACATCAACTCCCTCAAAAGAAGAGATAATAGGCAAATCAGATGTAGGGATTTTTTTTAAAAACAAAAAAACAACTAATCAAGAGGCAGGCGAAAGAATATACATTCTTCACCTAAGCAGGTAGAGCGACTTCTACATTTTAAAATGCAAATTGAATATGGTTTCTACCGGAAGTAAGAAACATTAATTAATTTCTCAATTCAAGGCATCATGTCAAAGCCAAGTTTGTCAATAAGCATGAGTAAAACTATTTCATCAAATTATGTTCAGAAAGGGTAGCTTACATTGCCAATCAGCTTAGCCCCATACCAAGCAGAATCTACGCCATATGGGGGAGGAAGTACTCTGACTCCATTACTCATGCATGGGGAAAGAAGTTCGCACACTTCCTTCTCTAATCTTTCTGCAATAAAGTTCATAGTAGAAAAATCAGTAGTTTCCTTGAAGATTGAATTTCATCTTTATTTCGTCTGTTAACACTTCCCTAAATTAGAAGAATACGGACAAATGCATGATTCCATCAGATACATGTCTAGGGAAAAGGAGCATAAGTTGCAATTCACCTGCTAATCCAGGCAAACATGCAGTTCCCCCAGCCAAAACTACTGTTTTGTACCAGCTATCATCAACCATTAATTCAGCATCCTGGCAGTGCTCCATGCACAGTGCCACAGCATTCTGCAAACCCATAGTACGCCTGAAACAAGAAAACAGATCTACTAATTTTCCATACTACAGATCCTT
>JAABOM020000101.1:27175839-27189543 GCA_011800125.2 Solanum clarkiae
TTACACATAAAAAATTATTTGATAGTTATACATATACAATTTGACAAATATACATATATAATTTGTCTCTCTCAATTTCGCTCACCTCTCTCCGCCCTCTCTCAATCTCCTCACATCTCTCCTATAATATATAGCTATAAATAATAATTTTAGTAAACTATAACTATTTTTTTCCTCATTATATTTCAAATGTTTGAAAAATCATCTTTAATATACATGTCGCTAATAGTTTATTACTTTACTAATGTATACTTGACATTTCATGCGCACACTAGTTTCATACTTATATCTCAATTGATACAAATCAGATTCCATATACATTTCACATGTAAATCACTTTTCAATATTTTAAGACTAATGTATATAGAATTCATACACATATTATACCAAAAAATTTGTCTTTATTTTTAGTGGTAAAAAATGTTATTGATCATGATAATTATAATATAATTACACCAACACATAAATCAAGATTAGAAAAAAATTTCATATTGGCTGCTTGCTTGAGCAGCTTCCGCTGAGCCAAGAAAAAATAATTTGTGAGTTCTTTAATTTAATTTTTTCAAGGCAATTGCGTATTGACGTATCAACTTCAACGACTAAATAATATTATTTTAGCTACTTCAATTATAATTTTACAATATCTTCTAAAATATGTAGGAAAAATCTATCAACGTCACATAAATCAAGACTAAAAAATAATTTATATTGGACATATGCAAACACGGGATTTCGCCACTAGTATATATAGAATTCATACACATCATTTAGAATTTCCTTGACAATTTTTGGTATATGAAACAACATAAATTTTTGTTCACAATTTTTATTGAAAAGTGTATAAAATTGGTGTGATACGTATGTCGATTAGAAAGAAAGATTTTGATTAATTTACATGAGAAAGAAAAATAAAACGATTTTAAAATTTTAAAAGTGACAGAATTAAATATATAACGGGTGAGAATTAAGCCCAAAATAATATCACTAAATTTGTTTTTAAAAAAAGATGGTGCAATGCATATTCCATATCCGTTATATTTTGTAAATCATAAATAAGAAAAAATATCTATAAAGAGTTTATACGACACGAGTTTGATTTAAATACAAATAATTATTTAATTTCTTATTAGGAAAAACACTTATTAATAGATTTTATATGGCACGAGTACTAATACCAAACAATGTTGGGAGCTAAAAAAGGAAAAAAAATAATATTGAGACAAACCTACATTATAATTTGAGAATGTAATAAAATAAGATAATTTTAGTATATAAACAAATATAAGTTGATATTTTTTTTTTGCGCCTCTTCAAACCTATAATGATCAACGTACAAAAACGAGCACCCTAAATTTCCGCCCCAAGGCCTGAAGTTTATCAATCCTTTTACCTCTATCTTAGATTGTTTATTCACAGCGAAAAGATCGAAGAACGCATCTAAAATATTTGAATTTTTCAAGTTTCAGGTAAATTTACACTTGAGCTTATAGAGTTTAAGTTTACTATGCAAACTATCAGTTGTTTAGTTTTTATATCTCAGATATCATCATTGATAATAAGTTGGTTATAATTCAGATAGAAAAATCAATATCTAATAGACTAGAATATTCTATGGTTTTTTTAACTGTTAAACCCTTTTCTTTTCTGTGGAATGCTAGGCTTATTATATGGTTAATTCACCCTTGTCACCTATGTATACAAGTAATTTGGTGTTATCATTCATCTAGTTGTTTGTTAGAACAATCTTATGTGTTTTTCATGGTCTTCTTGCAACCGGCCAGGTCGTAAAAGGAGGTCAAAATTAAATGTATCTTTCTTTAAATGGATGTTTTGTGATATTTAAAGGTAAAGATGCTTTTGGAATATAGTTAATTCATGACTTTCATATTCTAGAGTGACCTCTTTGGTGGACGAGATGAGAGAGGAAACTGAGGTGGTTTGAACATATGAAGAGGAAATGCACCTATGTCCTGGTGAGGAGGTGTGAAGGTAGGTCGAAGAAGTACTGAAAAAAGATGATTAGACAGGATATGTCACAGCTTCAGAAAACTGTGACCTTAGATGAGAGGATATTGAATAGACGAATTAGGGAGGAAGTTAGAAAGTAGTTGAGTATTGTCTCATCTCTTGCGGGGCAGGGTTGGTGGGTGGACAATATTAGCATTATTCTTGTAGTTTCTTGTGCTTCGTTTATTGCACATTCTGCTTTATATGGCATGTCATGCTTTCTTTATTATTTGTTATGCCTGTTGCCCATTTTGTTAATTCAAGAATTTCTCAGAATTTGAAAGTGATCACACTTAGTAACTTTCCATACCAAGGCTCAATCCAATTAAGTCTGTAGCGTCTACCAATTTCGTCATATCCCCCTTTCTTTTGATTTTGAGATTAGGTTCTCGTTGTGATGTCATTCTTTTTTCTTTTTTTCTTTCATTATACTGGATATATTGCATTCTTTAGATATCGATTCCTATCTCAAATATTTGTGTTCTCCTTTACCTCCCTATCTCTACAAAGCAAGGGTAATATCTGCATATAGTCTATCCTCTTTAGACTCCACATATGAAAATACACCAAGTATGTTGTTATTATTGTTGTTAAAGTTTTAACATTTATCATTTTGTGTTTTAGATCATCTAATTGGAGCGTAGCATGTCCTCTCAACAAGGAGATGATGCTGATTACATAGTAGATGAACGTGAAATGGAAGAACTAGATGCTTTTATCGATGAGTTAGAAGGCATAGACCTGGATGGCTTTGGTTCGGATGTAGACGAGTTGCAGCACATAGACTCGGATTTAGATGAGTTCCTAGGGGTAGACTTGGTTGGCTATAGGTCCGGTGAAGATGAGTTGCAAGTGATAGACATGGTTTGTTAATTCGTTATGAAAATTTGATTGTTGCAGTTGTACACTCCTTAGATGCATCATATCCATGTTTTAATACGAATTTGCTTCAAATGTTTGAACTTTACTGAGTTGTTTCTTATTCTGCTGGAATAGAATAATACAATGCAAGATATTTCGGCTGCTGAGGTGAGAAGCGGTAAAGATATTCAAGGGATCCCCTGGGAAACGGTTAGCATAACCAGGGAAACAGTTAGACAAAGAAGACTAGAACAGTATCGGAGCTATAAAAATATTCCTCAATCTGGTGAGACATCAGAAAAGGTAATATAAGCTTGTATTTTAATTACTTTCTAATTTGTTTAGATGGAAACAATGTTGCGTTCAATGTTGATTTGGTGTCATTTTTCCCTTTTGCATGTCAACAGGAGTGCAAAACCACAAAGAAAGACGGTTTGTACTATGATTTCAGATGGAATGCAAGATCCGTTACATCAACATTCTGTCATTCCCAGGTAAATTTCAGAGTTTTGTTAGACCTTCTATGTTTTATTTATGTGAAGGAAGTTAAACGACATTTTGAAGATAACAGTTTTCATAATGGAATAAAGCTAAATGTCTAACTGAGTGCGTGGACAGCAATGAAACTTAAAATGGATTTGGTCCGATGTATCGAGCTCAAGCATTCTGACTATCATGGAATTGACAAATGAATCGATTATTGCCAATAGCAAAGCTGTTGTAAAAGAATTTTCATTGAATATTCTCAGTGCAAGTGCCTTTTCTTTTGCTATATAATGAGAATAATCCGTCTGTTATTTTTTTTTTTCAAATTTTGCAACATAGCTGAGGAATATGGTTTGGGCACCATCTAAGCACGATGTGTACCTTATGTCAAATTTCTCTGTCATTCATTGGTCATCCTTGACCTGCACAAAAACTGAAATTCTCGATTTCGCAGGGCGTATAGCACCAGTCGAGGTATGTACTTTTGTACATCAAATTCACTTAACGTATCTGTAGTTTAACTTAGGACCTCCTTTTCACTCCTTTCTTTTTCTGTTCTCAATTAGAAACATCCTGAAAGCCTTTTAGAGGGATTTATGGAGACTGAGGTAAGCACTCTGGCCATAAAAGATAAGTTGCTTGTTGCTGGTGGATTGGAAGGAGAGCTTTTCATCAAGGTTCGTCCAGGTCCTTGTCATTGTTTTCTTTTGTAAAATTCCGTTGGTTTTAGGACTTCATTTTTGTGTTTTCTTGCTTAAATGATTGAGTGCCCTCGCCCTCGTTTCATATTTAGATTTTGCTTATGAATGTTTAAAATTATGTGCAGTATTTAGATAAGCCTGGAGTCTGTTTTTGTTCTCGGATGTCATATGAAGACGATGCCATTATCAGTTGTATTGAAATCAGCAACACTCCCAGGTATTGCATTATCTTGCTTATTGACTGAATCTCTTTTGATCGATAAGGATATACTTTCTTTCTTAGTGAGAATGAAGTTAAATGAGACATCTATTTCTGCGCAGTGGGGCACTTCATTTTATAACTTCGAATAATGATCGTGGAGTTAGAGATTTCGACATGGAGAGATTTCAACTGTCAAACCATTTCCATTTTCCCTGGTCTGTGAATGTAAGTCTGCATTCAACTAGTCTACTCCTGAACATGTTTCGTTTATAGTATCTTTTATGACACAATTCCTATCTTGATACATTTCATTTTGTTATGATTTAATCCTTTTTCAACTTTTTATGCTCACAGCATGTATCACTCAGCCCTGATGGCAGGGTTCTCATAGTAGTTGGGGATCATCCCAAAGGAATATTAATCGACTCCAGGAATGGAAACGTATGTTTGCACATCTCAAACGTACGAATTATTAGTATAATAAGAGGTCGATGGGCGGTTTACTGACAAAGTTCATTGTTCACAGGCTCTTTCTCCTTTGACTGGACATATGGACTACTCATTTGCATCAGCGTGGCATCCTGATGGCCGAACATTTGCAACAGGGAACCAGGATAAAACATGCAGAATATGGGATTGTCGGAACTTGTCCAAGTCAGTCACTGCATTGAGAGGTAACCTTGGAGCTATTCGGTCAATCCACTACACGTCTGATGGCAGATTTATGGCTATGGCAGAGTCTGCAGATTTTGTGCAAATATTTGATGTAAAAAGTGGATATGAGGTTAAGCAAGAGATTGATTTCTTAGGCGAGATATCAGGGATGTCTTTTAGTCCAGATACAGAGTCGCTTTTCATTGGCGTGTGGAATCGCAGATTTAATGGTCTCCTTGAGTTTGGCAGACGGCATAAGTACTCATACCTTGATGCACTAATATGAGCACTCTGGAGGCTGCACCAGTAACATAGTTAGCAGAAGGAGAAGTCGATTATATTTAGGTTCATACTTGTTGTACTGTGCTGTTTGTAAGAAATTGCGCCCACAGAAGATGTAGAGTGTAGTAATATACAACGATCTTCCGTTGTTTGAACAATAAAAGTGGCCTATTGTAATGCTTTTTTATTTGTTATAGCTGTTTTTCTGGGTTTTTTGTTGAAGAAAAACGTGAGGCCATATAGGCCACCACCGACCTTGGAGATAGTGCCCCGCATCCACCAGACTGGCAAAAAACATGAATATCTCTTTATTCTGAAAGCGTATTGATAAACCATTTGATGTGTTGGAAAGTAGGCGCATATACTTTTGATTTAACAGGTTGTGGGTCGCCTAAAAGCTCTAAGATATTTGATCCAAATTTCAGAGAAATTTTTAAAATAGAACTTGTGATGGCTTTCGCCAACTTTTATTTTGCAACTCGCGTGATAAAAGTTTTATGATAATGACAAATTTATTAGTTCAGGTTCAGGTTATTAGACGACACAAAATGTGATTTATCATTATGAGACATTTCTTATAAACTTTAAATGGTCTGAATTTAATTATGAAGTGTGATTTACCATTATGAAAGTACACTTCTCAATGAACTTTATATGGAATAAATTTAACAACGTAGTGTGATTTTACAGTTATAAAACACTTTGTATAATGTATGTTATTATTGTTGTTGGAAATTGATGAAATTAAATGAATAATTGGTAAAAATTAAGCCCAAAATAATATTACTAAGTTCGAAAAGAAAGCATCCTAAGCTCAGCTTAAACATCTTTCCCTCTCTGCACATTTTCGCTCAAAGGTTAGAAATTTATCTATATCTTCTATGCACCATCGTTTTTTTTCTTTTCTGGGGAGAGGGAAAGGTCGAAAAACACAACTAAAATATTCAATTTTTTTTTTATTTTCATAATTGAATAAATAGGAGTTTGAGTTTTCTATCTAAATTATCAGTTGTTCACTTTTTGTGAGTGAGATATCATCATTCTTGATAAGTTGGTGATAGTTCAAAATAAAAAAATCGCACATCTTATAGTTTAGGTATGAAATTCAATATATTGCGATACTGTCTGCGTTTTTTGACTGTTAACTCTTCTTTTTTAGATATAGAAAAAGACAAATGAAAGAATGCTCAGAAACAGAGTTGCACCTTATTTGGGGAAGATGGAAAACTTATTACCTTCTGTTATATTCTTTCTGTGTTTCATTTACCAAAGCCTGTTAAATTTGGGAAGAAATATAGAGTAAAACGAATTAGTGAATGCAATGTAATGGATATAAATAAGCACAATGCAATTATAAATAAAACATATTTGCAATTTACGAGTATATGAATAAGCCTAATGCGATTACACATAAAACACATTTAACGAATGCAGTGGTGCACTTAATTTTATTACATCAAATGAAGATTCTGGAATTCGAGATTTGGATATAGAGAAATTTCAATTATATAACCATTTCCGTTTTCCCTGGTCTGTAAATGTAAGTCTCTATGCCTGAACCTGTTTCTTTATACATTTCGTTTAGTTATTATTTAATCCTTTTTCCCCTTTTCATTTCCTTTTCTCCTATTTATCAATCAACTCTCTGTAATAAAATATAAATAAAAAATATATTACATATATTTATTTATTACATATTATGTTGACTATATTTACCTAAGGTTTTCTATTATTATTTATTATGTTGATCTCAATTATCGCGCGAAGCGGGGACATATTAACTAGTTATTAGTATAAGTAAAAAGTCGATGGGCAGTCCATTAACAAATATCCATTGTTCATAGGATATTTCTAGTTTGCGTGGACATGTGGACTACTCATTTGCATCAGCATAGCATCCTGATGGCCTAACATTTGCAACGGAGAACCAGGATAAAACATGCAGGATATGGGATGTTCGAGATTTGTCCGAGTCAGTCACTGCATTGAGGGTTAAACTTGGAGCAATTCATTCCATTCACTATACGTCTGATGGGAGATTTATGGCTATGGCAGAGTGTGCAGATTATGTGCACATATTTGATGTAAAAAGTGGATATGAGGTGGAGCAAGAAATCAATTTCTTTGGTGAGATCTCAGGAATATCTTTTAGTCCAGATGTAGAGTCCCTTTTCATTGGTGTGCGTAGTCGCAATTTTCATGGCCTCCTTGAGTTTGGACGACGACACAATTATTCATAACTTGATGCAATCATATGAGCACTCTAAAAGTTGCATCAGTACCATAGTCAGCAGAGATAGAAGTGGATTATATTTAGGTTCATACTAGTTGTTATATAGTGTTAATTGGTAAAAAAAACTTACTCATACTCGGTGTTTACATCAAATTAATGCAATTTATCATCATTAAGTGATTTAATGAAGTAGTTATATACATTGATTAATCATGGTTAAGTGATAATTGTATATATTCAAACACATGTCATGCATCTATTGATTTGACATAAATATCCCATGTAAGTTTTTACTCAATTGAGACTCGTTACTCTTATGTCCTCGATACATAATATAAAGAATTAATCTAGAACATCAACGTAAACTACTACTATTTAAGTGATAATTATATATATTCAAATACATGCCATGCATATATTGATTTGACGTAAACATTCGATGTAGGTAAAGTTTTAACCATTGAAACTCGTTACTCTAATGTCCTTGATACACAATGTAAAGAATTTCTAGAATATCAAGGTTAAATTGCTACTCCTATAAGACTTGTGATGAACGTGGATTTGACCATAAACTTCAAAAGTCTTTCTTTCAACCCTAACTAACTTCATGAACAGTAAACACAATCAACTATGAAATGGTACCACCAAGAGATGTGGTAGGTGATAAAGCCTAATAAACTCCAAATCTCGAATCCACCCATGACAAAACTCCTCCATCCTTAACCATCAACATCGAGTTTTAACAATTTTTTAGGGCATAATAGACAATCAGATAGTTAAACTTGTCATGATATTTCATTTAGATACTTAAACTAAACTCTGTTTCAATTGAACATCTTAATTCCTAATAAACTTGGTACAATCAACCATTAACATTGAGTTTTAACTACTTTTTTTAAACTACTTTAATAGATAATTAATCTGTTAAACTTATCATGATATTTCATTTGAATATTTGAACTAAATTCTGTTTCAATTGAACATCTTAATTCCTAATAAAATATTTAAATTAAACACTTCAAATTCAATTTTTTTTGAATGTGTGGTGGTTAAATTACTACATCATGTTTAGTAGTAGGAGAAGAAAAGGGAAAAGTTTGCTTGAAAATCTCTAATCCACAATGAACCAATAAATCAAAGCCAACTCACCTTAAAAATCTCCTTCCCTTCATTTCCCCTCACTCATTTCCAAATCAAATCCCACTTCATCTTTCTAGATATATTCCAATCCCCAAATTTTCATCTACAAACAAATTCCATCTCCTCCTTTCTCCCTTCCCTCCACACATGGCTTCCACTCTGCTCTCTGCACCAACTTTCCAAGGTCTTAGACCTCTCAACAAAGCCACAGACTCTTCCCTCTTCCTCAACAAACCAATCTCCTTCAAGCCCATGACCCAAAAAACCCGAAATCTGTCAGTGAAAGCTGAGCTGAACCCATCAGTCGTCATCAGTTTGAGCACCGGGCTTTCGCTTTTCCTTGGAAGATTCGTTTTCTTCAATTTCCAGAGGGAAAACATGGCAAAACAGGTGCCGTCCCAGAACGGAGTTTCTCACTTTGAAGCTGGAGATGTTAGGGCTAAGGAATATATAAGTTTGCTAAAATCGAATGACCCTGTTGGATTCAATATTGTTGATGTACTTGCTTGGGGATCAATTGGTCATATTGTTGCTTATTATATCCTTGCTACTTCCAGCAATGGATATGATCCCAGTTTCTTTGGTTGAAAAAAAAATATATTGTCTTTCTTTTTCTTCATGTGAAATTGATGTGGCCTTGTTTGTAATGCAATAGCTTTTATTTGTATAGTGCCAAAGAATTTACTCCTTTTTCTTTGCTTCCATTGTTTGTATTTGTATTGGAGTCAATTAAATTCACATGAAATGCTACCTAAGAAACACTTTTCTTTAGAACTAACTATATGATTGAGGTAGAATTTTAATATACATGCAAAAAATGATAATAGATCTCGTTATTAAAAGATAAAATGAAAAAAATTATGACTTAGTAGGAGGTATATCATATGCTAAAGAAGGAAAAAAAGGAAGTATATGATTTAGGTGAACGTATATTTATGTTTGCTGATATAACATAACATAAAAAGTAATTGATCAAATTTGCGACTGTTCCGATGAGGAAACACTTGCATGACGCTAAACTTCACGCATTAGAAAAAAAGAATTGAGGGTTACGAGTTAGTAGGAAGGGAACATATGCTAGAGAGGAGGAAAGGAAAGTATATGGTTTAGTAGGAGTATATTAATGCTTGTTGATATAAAAGTAATTGATTAAATTTGCGATTGTTTGGATGAGGAAACACTTATGATCTAAAAATTCATGTATCAGAAGTAAAATGTAGAGAAATGACGCAACTTCATATTGTCGAGGACATGATTTTAGATAAAAAAGAGTGGAGTTCATTAATAGGCTGGTAGGGATAGGATGATGCCTGATCTTGTGTTATAGTAGGTTAGTAGGATTAGTTGTATCTTTATATATTGAGTTGTTATTGTACGTCTTATATTTGTTATTTTATTGTATTTATATTATCTAATATCTCCTGCTTTTAGGGCCTGATATTTTTTAGACGAGGGTATTACGGAAACAGTCTTTCTATCCGTATGAAGTTGTGGTAAGGTTTATGTACATTTTACCCTACCTAGACTCTACTCGTGAAATTTCACCGAGTATATTGTTGTTGTCATCTATATATACTATGCTATACAATTTTGTATCGATCAGGATACAGAAAAGTCAAAATGATAGTGGGGAAATTGGGATATATGATGCTTGCATCTATATTATGGTCACGAGAATGTAGGCAGGAAGCAGTTGCTACTTAAATACTTATTTCCTGCTTTATCATTTATTGTATTTGTACCATTCCCTCCTAAATTTTTCAGAATTATATCAAAAGGGAAAATTACTTTATTTGCTCCCTTTTCATCACGACTATAAGAATATAAATGTATCAAAAAAATTAAAGTGGTAGACAAAAAGCCTACAATTCCTGTTCTTCACTTTCTCAAACGGCCTCAAATTTTTAATTTTTTTTTAATCTCTTAAATCTTTGGTAATTTGTTGTGTTTGGTTTATTTATGTAATTTTAAAAAAAAAAGAATTTATATAGCCAAGGTTTCGAAAAATATTTCTGGGAAGAAACTACTTTTTCAACCTCTAAAAAATAGGTTCCTAAAATTTTGGCCAAAACACCTCAATTTTCTAAAAGTAGTACTCTCCCAGTCCCATTTTAGTGGTCAAATTTGGCACATCCCAGAAAATAATACTCTCTCCGTTTCGTTCATTTTTACTTGTCACTATTTCACTTATCGAGGTGAAACTACATAAACTTTGACCAACATTTTCAAACTTATTTTTTCATCATATTAATATAAGAAAGATTGCAACTTGTACTCCCTCCGTTACATTTTACATATCGTCCTTACTACAAATATATGTTCCTTAATATATGTCATTTCACAATATCAATGCATAAAATACACTATTCTACCTATTTTGTCTTTGATAATTAATGGCTTTGACTAACTAAAAGAACTAACAATTGATATTCATTTAGGATCATTAATTGAAAACATGACTATAAGAAAAGATTAAATAGGGCAAAAGGGTGAACTTACTATTCTTCTTAATACAAGTGCCATTAAAAAATGTGACATGTAAAATGAAACGGAGGGAGTCACATTTTTCAAATAGTTTATAGATTTTAAATATTAAATTTAATCATTTCAATTTATCAAACTAGTAAGATTTAAATTTTAGTAGTTTTAAGGTTGAGTCGCTCCGGTAGCAAACTAGTGTTTCCCTAGCCTCATTAATAGCAAATATGATATAATTTCACACGTAAAATTTAAAAAGGATAAAATATATTCAAATATTCAACCATGTGTAGAAAAAAGAAAAGAAGTGAAGATATAGAAAGAAAATCACAACCATCTATTCCGACCCCTCCGTCACATTATTCATGATTTTTCACTTGTCAAGATTCAAACTTTCAAACTACATAAATTTTAATCAAAGATTCAAAATGCAACTTATAGTGTTTAAGTATACAAATATTTTTGTACTGGTCAAACTGGAAATTAAACCAAGAGATACTGTACATAATTTATATACATTTGGTGTTTTCCAGGAGGCTTGTTGAACAATCGTGCTTACCATCAAGATAATAACAACCAAAGCTCAACTTCAAAACACTAAATTAAGGATGTTAAACAAAGAAAATAAGACTAATAATAAGTAACCAAGATGGTTAATTACTAAAGCTACAATAATTAAAACCAACAGTTGTAGAACTAATACTAGTGACAGCATAAGCATCCCATATTTACATAGGATCTGAAGAAACGCATGACCTATAGTCATACAAAAATAATTTTATCGTTGCTCCAAGGGCACACGTTCAAAACATAGCATTGTTAAATTGGAAAAAATGGGAAGTACTCATGATTACCAGGTAGTTCATCTTCATGATGAGCAGGGGGCAATTCATTGAGATCAAAATCCAGAATTCTATGTCCAGTAGTTGTGTGGCTGAATTCACCGGGCGAATTCAATTGACTTGATAATTTGCTATCAGCCAACAATTTTGAGCTACTAGCAGCTGCTTCTTCACTGATCGCAGCTGTATTAGTACGATCGGAGTTTTGAATTACCATTCTGAACTTATTGTGGCTTGATTTATGCCCGCCAAGTGCTTGATGAGTTGCGAAGCTTTTTCCGCAAGTGTTACACTTATATTTTTCAGGCGTTACCGCCGTGGCTGAAGCTGGAATAACAGAATTCATATGCCTCAACTTCAGTTTCTTCTTCTTCCTCTTCGTGGTATCGATGATCTTCGATTCATCAGAAGCATGAAACTCCTCATTTTCAGCTTTGGAGGTAAGAGAATTGCTGTTCGTTTTCTCCAATTGATCTCCAGTAACACCAGATTCGATTGAATCTCCATTCGCGAGCAACATAAGATGATGAACAGCATCCTGCAATTTCTCCTCATCCTTAGAGACTGAGTCAGTGGCTTCTTCAGCACCAGGCTTCCGCCCTCGCTTAGCTCTCACTGACCATCCAGGTACACTACTAACATCCGTAGTAGCAGTAACAGTGGCAGAAGCTGGTTTTTTCGCTTTTTTTACATGGATCTCATCGTTAGATTTCAAATTAGGAGGTTGAATTCCTCTCCATGCCCGTTCAGGATGACACCTCATATGCCCAAACAACGATTTCATCGACGGAAAATTCTTACCACACATTGAACAAGTTGGTAACAACTGATCATCATTATTGTAATTTTCTAAAGCCTTCAATTTTTCCGCCTTTTCGTCAGAGAGGAGCTGCTTTTTAGAACCCTGAACGTGAATTCTCATGTGACCTCCCAATGCTTTACCAGAGCCAAATCCTTTCTTACACACATGACAAATCCTCCCCTTATTATCATCATTATTTTTTCGAATCTCATCATCAACATCTTCGTCTTCGTCTTTATCTCCAACTTTCATAACATCCTTCTCCTCCTGATGATCTTCTAACACATCATTCTCGGAAATCTTCAGATTCATCCATACCATCCCCTTACCAACTTGATAATCAACCATAATTACTGAAAAATGAGAGACGGACAAATTTTGTAGCTAAACAGAAAATTTTGTTGGTAATCTATACATATATAAAAAAAATGCTAGCTACGAGCTGGAAATGGAGATAACTTAGCTGAAAAGCAAACTCATGGCGAAAACGAAAAGGGAAAATTCATGAGCTCCATCAAAGGAAAGATAATAAATACAAGAAAAGAGAAGAAAATGAGAAGGAGAAGAGGAAGAGGGGAAGGGATGAGGAAGAGTCATTGTGAAACTGCTAATGTGTGGAAAATTGACTGTCACGTTCTCAACTGAGGCATTGACTGTGGCGTGGCGTGGCTAGGAAAATGAGATAATGTCTAATCACTTTTTATTCAAATAAAATTAATTTGTTTTTTGAGGTAATTATATTTTAATATTCCAATTTTAATTTAATCCTCCAATTTTGAAGGGCTTGACCCTTCCAGACCTTGCTTGTGAGATTCCACTGGGTATGTTACTGTAATTTCTTGACTGTATATTCACTTTGTTTGTTAATTACTATTTTGCTCATGGATATATTATGCTGAACTTGAGTCGAAAAGGTTTATTAGAAATAAATTTTTACCTTGGTAAGATAGGATAAGGATCAGGATACACCACTCTACACAAGATTCCACGTGTAAAATTACATTAAGCTTGTTATT
>JAABOM020000101.1:27189643-27217179 GCA_011800125.2 Solanum clarkiae
TAGATTCCACGTGTAAAATTACATTAAGTTTGTTATTATTATTACTCCATATTTTTAGGATAATAGTAAAGGATTAAGATCACACATTTAAATGAAAAATAAGAATTTACAAGAGGGACCAAAAAAAAATAATTAATTATCTCTTTATTTTGAAGATTTTCGATTTATGTTAATTATTAATGATGATGATTCATTTTACAGGATATGTTTAGAAGGAGAATCTTTTAAGATTTTGACAACCAATTGAAAAAAAAAATGAGTAGCTTAATCAAATGAAAACTCTTGTGAATTCAAATAACTTTGTGTTTATCTTCATACATTTCTAGCCAATTAAATGTAAAGTTTTGTCAAAGAGTATGAAAGTTACCAAGACTCTTTTTTAAAAAAATTTAACCGTGTGCATTTAATTTTTTACTTTGAATGTGGAAAATAGTCATTCATTACCTTAATTAAGTAGTCATTTACTAGTGTGTTTCTTAATAATCATAATATCTTATTCACACCGGCCAAATCCACATATTAATATCAATATTTCAATTTTCAATACTCTCTTTTTTTCCTAAATAATTGTCATATTTAGCTTCTTTACAACTATTTTGATTTACTTTTTAAACTAAATTGAATTAGATTAATTCAATTAAAATTTAGTTATTCAGAAGTTATATGAAATGTAACTATAAAATTGCATTTTTTTTCCTTATATTAACATAGTAAAAGAATATTGAACAAAATTTATATAGTTTAACGGTTAGCAAGCAAAATGTAGGAAGCAGTTTTTTTGTGTTTTCACCACAAATCTATCTCAATGACTTTAAATTCATGATTTGAACTTTGATCACATTAAATTGAAAATTTTAGAAATATCTTTATATCTCAAAATCTTAGGTGAAATGTGATTTTAGATAGAAACAATATGCTCTTAGTATAAGAACATTTTAAATGGATCAAACCACAATTTATCTAATTTCTTTACGAGTTGGTTTGTTGGGACTTAATAATTGGGTGGAGTGAGATTAAAAAATGGGTTCATAGAATATTTTATTAAAGAATAAATATTTAATTTTAATAAAAGTATACCGCTATGTAGGATAATAAAAATGCTAATACAGAATTTAACAGCCTTGGATGACAAGGGCAAATATAACCTTTTTCGAATTATATTTGATTGGCTGTATAGTCAAGTCAAATAACGTAGTTGGGAATAATACATAGTACTATAATTAGATAGCAAAACAACCATTGTATTTATGGGGTCACACGTCAGTAGCCAGATTTTCGTTCTCCTTCTAAAGTAAATAAAAAATGCCACGAAATTCCTTACAAGGAAAATTATACATAACTGATCAACTAGCTGAAATTTAATACTCCTTTCTACTTTAATATTTACATATTTTTCATACTAAAGACTTTAGCAATCGACTAATAAAAGGGCTCACTCTCTTATAGAAGCAAAATAACATCTATATTCAAAACTTGACAAAGTGAGAAGTAGGTATTTCAGCTATCTATAAACATCTAAAACAAACTATTGAGCAATGACGATGTTGCTAATAGAAAAAAGATGAAAGAAACGAGAGAGAAACTTGTCTAACATTAGGTGGGTACGAGTTCATCATGCTCAGGAGATATCTGCATCAGAAACAGAGCAATGACAACGGCAAACAACAGCAGCTGTACGAAAAAACACAAACTGTACTTGCAGACTTTCTTCTGTAGCTTTATCTTTTCATCAGTGCTTGCTAACTCTTCGCAGTAACTTTCCAACTTCTCAGCTTGTGTCTTGAGCAATGCAGCCTTTGCTTCAGCATCTCCTAGCACATGCACCATCTGTGCTTGTTCTAAAGCTAAGGCCTTCTGTTCTTCCAAGAGGGTAAGTTGATCCACTGCTGCACCTTTCAACTTTTCGGCTGTCATCGATATTGTCAAATACTGAACTTCAGCTTCAATTTTCTGTCTGAAGGCACCCTCCAACTCACTTTCAATAGTCTCTGCTTCACTCTTTGAGCTACAACCTAAAATCGCTTCAAGTTCAGTAATTCTTGCTTCCTTGGATTTAACAAGGTCAGCTGCCTTCTGAACCTTGTTTTGCAACAGAAATATATTCTGCTTTAGGCTAAACACTTCAGACTCCAAAGAGTTGAGAGAATGTTGAGCACCATCCCTGGGCTGTGACAGCACAGATGTGCTTGGTCTAGGGAAATATGAGTCATCTGAAGGTATACCAACATCCTCAAGCGAATGACCAAAGTTATTGTCTTTCCCGATTTCTTTGAATTTCTGAATTTCTGTGGAGAAAGCACAACAACAAAATTAGTCCCAATTGCATGGATTATAACAAATTCAACGTGTTTTTTAAGAATGTTTTATGATTTATCTGATTAAACTAGGCAAACAGGCGAGGAAAGCTCAAGCAATATGCTTGTGAACCACCAAAAATCAATGATATACTGAAGCAGTAAACGGGTCGGTAAGAACTCTTTCAGCATAGTAAAAGCAAATGGCATAGTAAAGCACTAAAGCTCATCCAAAAAAAAGAAAAATTTCCAGAAAAGGAACTGGTCAACTACTTCAAATGATATAATATGTACTACCCTTTTAATGTGCTTCTGAGGTCAAACAGGACCAACACCGATAACCAAGTATCCTTATACATAAATGATAGAGATTATTAAACTGGGAATGCAAAGAACCTAAGCATGTCCATCTAATGCTTCAAAACCAAGAAACAATGTTTTATATTTTACCAAGACTCTCAACCTCACATAAAATGACTTTTGCTTCCCTGTAATTTGTTCCATCTACAGTCTTCTGTAAAGGAAAATTTTTGGGTGGTTCGTACAACAAAATACCACTCTGTAATGTGCCCCAAATGTGATGACGATGACCCTCTTTCCTGCGAGGCTAGCTTACTACACTGGCAGGTCAGCTCTGAATAACAAATTCAGCAATAAGCTTAATTCTTCCAAAATAAAGGAGGTCGGATTATTATCCTAATTTTATTTTCTTAGTCAGAAATTAAATTCTTCAAATTACAATCTCTAACGCCCCAAGAACATACTATAGCAGGTAAAACAGATATAAATGAAAGGTCAGATATAAAAGCAAGTTGAGCATACATGTGTAAGAGGGAAAGCCAGAGAAGGAAGTGGTATCAAGTCCAGACAGATACAGAAAGATATAAGCTTACATAGACTGTTTCCAATTAACATGAGATTGAACTTTATCAATGGTTTGTTAGACATGCTTTAAGTTAAAAATGGCCTCTGTATCAGTAAATACATACTCAACAAGATCCACTATTGCTAACAGAAATATATGAAATAGTAACACCTTCACAATATAATCCTGAAGTTATTATACCAAACAATAACTTTAAAGAACAAGTAAATTGCAAAATACATGACATTAGGCACATAAAAGCTGCTTTTAGAAAAGAATGGAACAAGATGGTCTGAGATGCATACACATTACAGCATGATAACCAAATATAAATGATCTTGAAGAGGAGAAAGCATAGCCAATCTCCAAATAATTCTTTAGGCATATGTACGTTACAAGAATTATGAATGCTGCCTCCTAAAAAAGATTCACTGACTAATAGACTTGACGTTACTGTTCCTACAATGAAGCTAGCATATATTTCTTGAGTGACACCCAAATAGGAAGTGTCAAACATAAGTACCATCGTCTTAGCATATTGATCCAACTAGAGAGACACCGCATTGTACAACATACAGACAGAATATGCAAAGTAGAACAAATTTATGAGGCAAATCATGATTTACATTGATATTTACCATTTAAGCAAAAGTAGAATTGAAATGTTCTAGAAGAACTAAGAAGGTACCTTGAGCAAGGGCTCCTTGAGCAGCCTGCAAGCTGGAGATAGATTTCATCAGAGGATCGTGATCAGTGGATGAATCATGATTCTCACTCCTCTCTTCCTTAACCTCCCACGGAGATTCAGCAGCTAGATCTTCTTGTGACACATTTTCAGACTCCCTATCATTTCCTCTCTCAAGACCAGCCCGAAGTTCCTCACCAATTGGTCTTTCTCTATCCTGAGCTTCATCACTGGATTCTCCATCGTAAGTCATTGATCTTTCACCTTTTGTACCATTACTCGCAGCATAGTTACCCTGCATAAAGATAAAATTAGAACTTTGCGAGTCAGATTCCATGCTGGAATGAGAGTTTTCCTTCTCGATTTTGACCCTTTCTCCTCTAGGCTTTTTACTAGTTTCAGCCCGACCTTTTCCCTGATGAGGTTTCTGAGCTGATGTGCTCAAGCTCTTCCCACTCAAACTCTTCAACCAATGTTTGTCAGATGGATAACCAAGGGGAACAGGTGCTTCATACCTTGCCTTTGGAGCACTAGCTGCAGTTGAAGACCTACTACTTCGATCCTCGCTGTTCTCTGATTCCGATACAGCATTGAAAATTGGCCCAATAGAACCAGAGTCACCAATTACACCAAAGCCATCAATTAGACCTCCATTATTCTGGAATACAGCATTCGTAGATGAAACAGATCCATCACTTTTTTGGATCCTTCCAGCAGAAAAATTTACAGGTTTTTCCAAATTAGCAACTTCACCTGCCAAACCCCGTTTCAACAGCTTATCACTGTTTACACTACTATCCCCATCCTGGCGCCGCGCATCCCTCTTCATCCTTCTCCATTTCTTCAACCCAAACCCTCTAGTTGTTGGAGAGGATTTCACCACGGGAGTCGAATTATCCTCAACCTCCTTAATTTCAATTCCCTTTCCTTTTACATCCTCCAAATTATTATTACTACAATTATCCCCTGGAGGACTAGACCCATTACTACTTTCTACCTTGCTTTGATTACCACTATCAAATCTTGACGGTGTGGTCATTTCTTCTTTATCCTGAACCGATTTACTAGCTGAATTTTGATCTTCCAAGTCCATCATTAAACACAAATATCTATATATTAAATTAAACCTTTTTTATGAACGAAGATCAAGATCGAGAACAAAGAACCATCATTCCAGCTCACGATGAACAATTCAGATAACATCAATCATGATTGGTTGGACAATTTGCAGCTTGAAAAATCATCACAGGGAACAAAATTGAATTGGTTCATTGTAAATAGGAAATGGAGAAGTAACTGAACGTACCTTTTCGTTCATTATTGTGTTGGATTTCCAGAAGATTTTGATGAATTCGAAGAAAATGGAATTATAGAAACCCTAGAATTCGGCACGCATTTGGGAAATCTATAGCCGCCGGAACTGGTAGAACTAAATTTATTGTTTTTAGCTAATAATTCGAATTCGCTGGGAAAAGTCTTATTTTAGAAATAAATAAAAACACTGTTCAAAACTTATTTAAATTAATGTCTATTTAACATTTTATCATTATTCTGAATAAAAAACATAATATAGAATTACGTTCTTTAATTTAATTTTAATAAATAATTATATTCTCTAACTTAAAGGTCACATAAAATTTATATAAAATTAAACGAATAGAAACATGCAATTATCATAATAATTTGCGTTGTATATAGGAATTTGCATCATGTATGACATTCTACTTAATAACTGGTTCAACTTAATATAAATTTAAATCTATTCGTATACATCTAAAAATCAGAGAACATAAAAATATTTACGATTTTAATAATTTTCAAATATTAAAAAAATGTATAATATGATTTCAAAATCAAATACTGAAAATGAATAGAACAATGATAAAATATTTCAAAGTCCAAAGGTCTCAATAATTTATTAATTTTTTCATTTGAGAGGAAACTATATAAAGTGTCAATCACGATGATAAGGGACAGCATTGAGAAACTTGTGAATTTAATTGTTAATTACCAACAATTTGGACTAATTCAAAAGACTATGACAAATATCGTTATTTAAATTTCATTCATATTCTTAAAAGTCATATAAATATAGCCTTATAAAATTATTATTTTCAAAAGAAAAAATGATCAATTTTAATTTAATATTTATTCATATATTATCCAATCTTACAAAGAACAGTACGTTGTCGTGTGTCTAACATTTGCAATAGCTCACAAAAAAAAAAAAAAAAAATAGTCTAACGTTCTAGTTTGCTAAAATAAACATTTAATCGTAGCCTAAAGCGTTTATAAATTACAAGAGAAAGAAAAGGTCATTTGTTAAATAGTTGTTCATAAGGGATAACCAGTGAAAACTTTCCCATGGAAATGGGCTATTTAGCCATTCCTCCTCCCAAGCCCAATATATCAATTGTTTTGGGCTACATCTAGCCCGTATGCATAACTATGATAGTCGTCTTTATTTATTATTTATTTTATTTATTTAAAATGAAAAGGATACTTTTATTAATAACAAAAACTATTACTCCCTCCATCTCATTCTATGTGCATCGTTTAATTTGACATGATATTTAAGAAAAAAGAAAGACTTTTGAAACTTGCAGTCCAAAACAATCGTTATATGTTTATGTGATTGTGAATTATTTCTAATTATAATGCGGTAATGTTATTTTAGGATAGACTAAAAAACAAAGAGTATCACATAAAATGGAACAGATGGAACATACGATTTAACTCTTCCTCGATATTAAATTTTATGTTGTTTTCAACTAAAAAAAATGATGATTATAGAAGCGAAACTAGAACTATCTGGCTATCTTGATAATTAAAAGGTGAAGAGTTATTATATACTGATGACTACCTTTTAAAAGATTTTTTTTTTATTTATAGTTTCCTTTTTAGGCCACTATTTAAATTTTATCTCCTTTAATCCAGTATATAATATGAATGTAAAATATGTGGATACATTTGATTTATGAAAAGTCTCAATGGAGTTGCTTTTTGTCATAATCAATGTGCACTTAATTAGCCTTTCGTATATTTTTAGTATGAAATGTCCGTATATTAATGCTATGTGACATTACTACACATTACCATATAAGTTTCACTATTGTATGAAATTATTTTGTTCCAAATGAAAATGACCAAGGAAGATATAATTACAAGCTTCGTAATGGCCTTGTTTGTTTAAACATATTTGTTTGTTATTGCCATACAATGGAGTAAAAATATTTCAAAAGAAACTTAGATGAGGATTTTTCAAAAAGAGCAAACATTTGAAATATAATAAGATAAAAAATAGTTATAGTTTGCTAAAATTATGATTCATAACTACGTAGTAGATATTATAAGAGAGAGACGAGCGAGATCAAGCGAGAATGGAGAGAGACGAATTATACATGTACATCTGTGAAATAATCGTATATGTGTAACTTATATGTATATCTGGCAAACGAGATTGAAAGAGGAAGGAGAGAGGCAGGCAAAATCAATAGAGGCGAGCGGGAGAGGATAGAGAAAAATGAATTGTATATGTATATTTGTCGAATTGAATATGTATATCTGTCAAGTAATTATATATATATAACTGATATACATATTTATTTGTATATCTGACAAGAGATTGTAGAAAATATGGAGAGAAGCGAGAGAGAAGAAAAGAGGAGAGAGAAAATAGCAATAAAATCTTAATAATAACTACAAATTATAATTTTTTCCAAGTATAATAATATAATCTGAATACATATCATTATATTCGCCTAGTTACTTAATTTAATATATGACAATACGTGTATATTTCTCCTCCTCCTGTCACATTTTAATTTAGTTTGTGGATAAACTTGTTTCATTTAAAGTAGACAATCCAAAAAAAAAAAAAAAAGAATGACAACTTTACAAGACATTTAAATATGTTTTAGTTGGTTCAATGAATTTAGTTGAAAAAAAGAAAAAGAAAAAAGAAACACATCATGATGGAACTATTCAATTAATTTCAATCAAAATCATTTTGTTCCAATCAATCTATAATTATATGTCTTGTAGTGGAGAGACAATTTATACAATGTCATCCAATTAAATTCCAATTAAATGGGGATTCCATTTACAATATATTCAAAAAAAAATATGCTCAAGTTGAATAAAAGAAAATGGTTAATGCATGTTTACATATTCCAATTCCTTATATTAGGCTTTCTTGATTAAATGTGTTGCATCATGGCTTTCTTTTGAATTTATTTTTAAAAAATAGATATATAATATAAAACTAAAACGAAAAATTATGTGAATAAGCAAATATATACTAGTATATTAGCTAACATAATTATAGTTTAAATTAATTATGGCTTACGGCAAATATCTAACTGTAATTACAGTTTGAATTTTGTATAATTTGCGGCAATTTATTGAAACGTTATGTGCAATTATAAAAAGATTGTGCGCGAATCAAATTATATATCGAAATATATAAACATTATGGGTTGTACAGCAAATTATACAAACGTTAGGCACGAATCGTATAGCAAAATATACAAAAACTATACAAAAATGCGAATTGCATAACAAATTATATAAATGTATACAAATATAACGTAAATTTTATAAATATTACTATAACTATAATTACAAAATATAATTACTCAAAATATAAATATAAAACATAATTAAATTTTTGAAATTGACTTATTCTTGGGCTGCAATTTCAAATGTAACACATTAAAATATTTTGGCTATTGCACATGATTTTTTTAATACTTCCATAATTACTAGAGAAAAGAAAAATCAGGTCAGAAGTATATTAAATTCGAACACCAATTAATAAGTGTTGAATGCACATGGGGTAGGCAGGTTGAAAGAATATGAAATGCTAAAATGACAGATCTTCATTAAACTTTTCATAAATCATAATAACATCATAATTATTACAAATAATTTGCTTAATCAAAAGTCAAAATAAAATTAAGACAAGAAAAATTAATTTAAAGACACAAAAAATCTCAAAATTAAAGCTGCCAATTTATTTGCCGACAGAAGTAGTTTTCTCAATCATAACTAAAAAGAAAACGGGTGAAAAATACTCTTATACTATTCGAAAGGGTAAAAAATATTTTCCATTTATACTTTGGATCATTTATATTCTTGTACTATCAGAAATGATTAAAAATATCTCTATACTATCAAAAACGGGTCAAAAATGCCCTGAGTCCGTTAGTTCCGTTACACCAAGGCATTTTTGACCCATTTTCACATATTATATATTCTTTTTAAATACATTGTGTTTCCTAATAAAAATATTATTTTTGAAGATTTTTTTCTTATTTTTTTTAAAAACACATTTACTAATAAAAATGTAAGAAAATAGTTTTTTTTCTTTATCAATTAAAATAGAACATCATATCCCTGTAACAACTAATATATATAATCAATATAAGATTATAGTAAACTCAACATTAATTTTTATTTAGATAACAATAAAAATACTAATTAGAATAAAGCAAAAAAAATAATTTTTTTCTCGAATTGAAGTAGGATAAATGTATATTATTTGTTTCAGGGATACGATGTTCTATTTTAATTGATAAAATGAGATTAAGAAAAAAATTATTTTCTTACATTTTTATTAGTTAATGTGATTTAAAAAAATAAGAAAAAAAATCTTTAAAAAATCTATGTTTAAAAAAAATATATAATATGTGAAAATGATCACTGTACTATCAGAAATGATAAAAAATGTTCTTTGTTTATAATTTGAGTCATTCATGCTCTTGTACTATCAGAAATTTTCAAGTTTATGTCAGTGGCACAATTCGATGGATAATAAGTTCGATTATTTAACTCATACACATTGAAATAAAAATTAGTGTTGTGTATGATTTAAAATTTGATGCGATCATCTCTGTATCATGTTGTAACTAAGTATCAACTTTCTGTTTCTGACGGATGTAGACATCATTTGAAACTTGATAGGTAATAAGTCATCATCTATCTTCACTTGAATATCAACCTTTCGATAACTTATTGTAAAAGGGGGAAAACTTTTATTGCACAAAAGGTGGAATCCTTAGTCTAACCTAACTATAAATCTTCCTTTTTGAAGGCCAACTAGTAGCAAGGGCCCATAACGAATCTATTCTTTCTTTTTTAAAATATTATTGTTTATTCTTTTCGTGTTCAAATCTTATCACTATCTCATAGAGATAACAAAACTGTTATTGATAGACCTTCAACTGATTAATTGAAAATTGAGAAACATTTATACACATATATTGATGATTTTAGTGCTCAATGTTGGACTGGTCTTTGGTCCAATTCCCAGAGCAAATAATGAAAACTGTGTCAGATAATGAGGAGACAGTAAACCTGCATTGCAAACAGTAATATTTGGTTTTATGCATTCAGAGAGGTACTTCTTGTTTTGAATCTCCCTTTTCTCCCTCCAACTTAGCTAACCTTCAATCATAGATTTTAAAATAATTTTTAAAAACTATCGTTTTGATCATAGATTTTACCAAGTTGTAAAAACTAAAGTTAAAAATTTCAACTTCAAAAGCTTAGTGCCTCATTTCCACCAAGGTGCTTTGGTTGATCTCCCAATGTCTTTTTTATTTTCTTTTCTGCATTCATTCTGACCAACCTTTGGACTCTGTGACAGAGTGAAAATTAATATAGTAAGTTCAAATATGCAATCTTACAACACATAAAACAAAAAGAATAGCTAAGCCCAAGATAAAGGCATTATATTAAGCACATAAAATATTACACCACTTAACCACTTACAATCTGCAGCTTCTTTTGAGAGCAATTTCTTGTAATATTTTATGTTCAAAAACCTCACAGATCCAACTCATATACTAGATTCCCCATCTGTAAAGCTAGAGGGGCCATGGAAACTCAAATCAAATGATGTTTTCCTTCTTGGCTTCAAATGGACCAAATCAAGGTAAAGTAAACAAAAAAAGAGAACAGTTTTTTTTTCTTCTTGTTTTGCCTCTTGAAAGGAGCCAATATGTGCTACATGGATCAAGTTAGGTAAAGACCTTCTTAGCTATTCTTTAAAGTTTTTGCGAGTTCTGACTTAAGGAGGCCCACAGTTTGAAGATGATAAGATGATATTCACATGTAGATTTCTTTATGTTTTCAAAAGTCTTTACTGTTGCATTCATCTGATTCTTGAAAAAGAGTGTTTTGATCCCAACCCCACAAAGTAATTTAGGAAAAAGATCAGTTCTTTGATTTGTTACCTCTTTGCTTCCTCATAAGCTTTTGAGACTTCTCATTCATCACTTTGAGAATGGATGAAGAGGGAACTCCTATTGTTGATACACAATCCCTCATCATCAAGATTGCTAATTCAGGTCAGCAGAAGTTGACAGCAAACACAGCAACATCATCACCATTTAACTCCCCTTCTCTCATTTCACCTCCATCTTCTGCATTTGTTTCTGCATTACAATCACCTTATATTTCTCCAAGGGCCACTTCAGTTACAAACTCAGCTCAAGAAAAACAAGAAAGTCCCATTATAGTTGCAAAACCAAATCAAGAAACTCTCATTGCCCCTCCTACCTCAGTTGCACACCCATCCCCACCAGTCTCATACTGCGGTTCGCAATCTGATGATGTTCCCAGCACTTCCTACACTCCACCACCAGAAAGATATGATTTTTCTGATGACCCCACAGACACAAAGCTCAAGATTGTCACCTGTGTCCCCGTTTCAGGACCGGAGACTGATCCCAGGATATCATTTTCTTTCCCTGTCCCTCGAATTTCGTTTGCCAAGGGCTCCATTTCACCTGCTTCCAATGCCAAACTTAGGAGCTGTGATGTGTATATAGGATTCCATGGTCAGAACCCGAATTTATTGAGGTTCTGCAAGTGGCTCAAATCTGAACTTGAGCTTCAGGGTATTGCTTGTTTTATTGCTGACAGAGCAAAGTATGCAGATAATCAGAGCCATGAGATTGCTGACAGGGTTATATGCTCAGTAACCTTTGGTGTCATAGTTGTCACAGGTAGTAGCTTTTTCAATCATCTTAGCTTGGAGGAGATAAGATTCTTCGCACAAAAGAAGAACTTGATTCCGTTGTTCTTTAACACGGATGCTAATGAAATTGGAAGTCTTTTTAACCGTAGTGGGGATACCAAGAAATGTAAAGAAGCACTGGATGTAATACTAAAGTGCCATGAGTTTAGATTGGAGACAAATGAGAGTAATTGGAGATCCTGTGTGTCGAAAACAGCTGGGATATTAAGGGCCAAGCTTGGCAGGAAAAGTGTTGTAGAAAACTGTCCAGAAGGCTTTGAAGAGTTGCCCTTTCCAAGGAATAGAAGTTTTGTAGGAAGAGAGAAGGAAATTATGGATATAGAGGCTACTCTATTTGGCTGTGGCGAACTTTTCGAGCAAGAAAGTGGAGTCCCAAGTGTCAAAGGAGGAACACCAGGACAATCTGAAGGTCTGGCTGATGATGAAAGTGAAGCTGATGCTAGCAGAGGCAAATACATAAATCTAGAGATAGGGAAGAACAAGGAAACAAATAAAGAAGCTTGGGTTGAACGAAATTCGCTGAAGAGACCTAAGTACAGAAAATCAAGAAGCGGGAAGGATAAGAATTTGAGTATGAGTGTTGTATGCATAAATGGCTTGCCTGGTATTGGAAAGACAGACCTCGCTCTGGAATTCGCTTATAGGTATTCTCAAAGATACAAGATGGTCTTGTGGGTAGGGGGTGAAGCTCGCTACTTTCGACAGAACATATTGAACCTGTCTCTAAACTTGGGACTGGATGTGAGTGCAGATGCAGAGAGGGAAAGAGGGAGGATAAGGAGTTTCGATGAGCAAGAATCAGAAGCATTCAAGAGAATTAAAAGGGAGATGTTCCGCGACATGCCATATTTACTAATTATAGACAACTTAGAGACTGAGAAAGAGTGGTGGGAAGGGAAGGATCTTCATGATTTGATACCAACTAACACAGGTGGTACTCATGTCATTATCACAACACAACTCAACCGGGTAATGAACATTGATCCCTTGCACCTGCAGCCATTGACCACACCTGATGCCATGATATTGATAAGGGGAAGACGTAAAAAGGAGTATCCACCTGGCGAGGTAGAATTCCTCCATAAATTTGATGAGAAATTGGGACGGTCTAGTTTTGGTCTGTGGATGGTAGGCTCCTTGCTATCAGAGCTTGCAATTTTGCCATCTGCTCTATTTGAAGCGGTGAATCAGGTTCCAGTTGAAGAAACCACAAGTTGCTCTAATTTATCCATCCCACATCAACAATTCTGTAGAACCAATCCATTTTTAATGAAAACATTGGCTTTTTGTACAGCTCTCTTGCAACAGAGCAGCGATAGCAGGGACTGCATTGCTTCAAGAATGCTTCAGGTAGGAGCATGGTTTGCTCCAGCACCCATCTCGGTGAATTTACTGGCAGCAGCTGCAAAGAAAATTCCTGTAAACAGAAACAGGTTCAAAAAGTGGACTAAATGTATGAAAGTTGCTCTATGCTTCTACTCAGGCAATTGCCTGAGAAGCCAAGCGTGGAAGAGCGAAGAGGAATCAGCACTACTTCTAGTTAAACTTGGTTTGGCACGAAAAGCAAACAGGCAAACAGGATGCTGGATCCAATTCCATCCCATCACACAGATTTTTGCTAGAAGAAAAGATGGACTAGTTGCTGCTAAAGCCAATGTTCAAGGTGCAAGGAAACTTGGAAACCCGGTAACAGATTCTGACCATCTTTGGGCATGTGCTTTCCTTGTTTTTGGTTTCAAATCTGAACCACCAGTTGTTCAGCTCAAGGCGATGGACATGGTTCTCTTCATCAGAAAAACAGCTCTTCCTTTGGGAATTAGCGCCTTCACGACATTCTCGAGATGCAACTCAGCCTTAGAACTCTTGAAGGTCTGCACAAATGTGCTCGAAGAAGCAGAAAAGTCATTTGTTTCTCAAATACAGGATTGGTGCCATGGATCTCTCTGCTGGAAAAAGAAGCTGCAATCCAACCAAAGAGTGGACGAGTATGTTTGGCAAGAGGTGACATTATTGAAAGCTACCCTGCTGGAAACTAGAGCAAAGCTCCTACTAAGAGGAGGTCATTTTGATAGCGGAGAGGACCTTTGCAGAACCTGCATTAGTATCCGAACCGTAATGTTGGGTCATAACCATGCTCAAACTTTGGCTGCTCAACAAACCTTAGCCAAGTTGGTAAGGATGAGGAGCAAAATATGACCCCAAAAAGCCACCTTTTTTTGGGTGGCTCAGTTTTGTTTACTGTGACCAAACACTTCACTCTTTAGTTCATGTAATATAGAAAATCATCCATTATTGAAGGTACTTTTCACCACATTAGTTCAACTTATATGATTGTGTTAAGCAAATTTAAGTATTTAGCCAATTATCACATGGATCAACCTACAACACTTTGCAGTATCTTTTCTGCCAGATAGACAGAATAGACATGTTGTGCACTACATGTATGTCTGGTTCTGTTTCTCTAGTTGGATGAACTGATGTCCCATGGCATTTGGTTCATTCATCTACTACACACCAATTCTCCCTCATTAAACCATCAAAAAGACTTGTCTTTCTAACTTGGAAGAAAAAAGACAAACCAGTCATCAAATAAGTTATCTTTAAGTCTATTTTCTCAATCAAAAGAAAGCTCAACTTAGCAGAAACAACACCAAACTGAACAAATTCATTGAAACAATTGTCAAATAAGGCTTTAACACCAGTAGCATCTCTTCATTACATGCAAAACCAAAACACTCAGTAAATTCACTCACAAATCAACAACAACATATCCAGTATCATCCCATTTACGGGCTCGGGGAAGGTAGAGTTTACATAGACCTTAACCTCAGAGATTGTTTTCGATAAAAATCAACAACCACCCCAAAAAAATCAAAATCTTTTAGCATATCTTCCTTTAATTCAGTAATTCACACCAAATGTATCTTATGAACACAGCTTTCAAGTCAAAATTCCACCTTGCACAATCAACAAAAACACAAAAAAACTAAAGAAGAATCAAATAATGTTGATGAGTCAATTGAATGAATTCGCAGGAAAAATCATGAAGATCCTCTTTCAGCATTTGAAATCAATCCAGTAGAAACGGCGTCGTCTTCATCCACAAACAATCCTTCTGGATTCCTTAAACTACCATGAATCACTGATAACAAAACTCCAATCATTATACCAATCATCAAATTGTTTAAAATTCCGGTGAACCAAACAGCCATTGCAGAAACAGTCACCAGACCGGAAATCACAACTAGATCGCTAACTTGATGCCCTAGAACAACCATAGGATCCTCCCGGAAGAACAGAAGAATCAACCACGACGCAAAAATCAAACAGGCGAAAATCAATAAAACAGGCGATCCGATGAGCGAACAAGCTGCGCAAGCAGAGATGACAATGGCATAGTTGACGGAGAAGTACTTGAAGTTCCGGCGGACGCGAATTGCAGCATCGGAGAAGGACGCCGGAATGTCAACGGCACTTGCTCCGGCGAGGAATTCCGGCCACGGTCGACTTCGGGAAAGGAAAGTGTAGAGATTTTGAACGGACCGGTTAATGACATCACCGCCGGAAATCGGAATGGTGGTGTAGGTGGCCGTGGTGATGGAGATCGGTGCTGATGGCATATTTGTGAATTGAGTGAAAAGTTTGACCAGAGTTTTTGACCAAAACACAATAAGTACTCCTGCTTGCACCTCGTGATGTGTTCATTTAAAAGACGGCAATTTCGCTTTTCGCTAATAATAATTAATATATGCTAAATAAATATTCTTTTCATTTTAATTTAATTTATTTTTTTAATATGTTTTATAAAAGAAATATTTCTTTTATTTTTTCATTTATTAGCCATACTATTTAGCCATCTAATATTATTTATAATTTTCATATTGTCGTTATTATTTTATCTTCTTATGACTATTATTTAAGATAGTCTTGATAGATTATCTATTGTTTTTGCCATGACTTTCTCTAGAGTTTTGGTCTATATTTTTCTTGAATCGGAAGTTTATTGAAAATGATGTCTCTATCTCTAAGATAGTGATAATGTTGCGTATGCTTCATGCCCTCTCCAAACGTTATTTTTGTGGGATTATAATGGGTTTATTATTGTTATCTTTATTACAATATATTTTATATATTTTACATATTTTTACTTTAAGATAATAAGATTACAAAAACTCAAAATATTCTATATATCTTAATGTGTGATCATAAAATTAAAAAGTTAATTAAATCTAATATTAAATCAGTAACTAATAAATAAATTGAAATGGTGTTAGAATGTTTATATTATTTATGTAAAGTTGACTTTCTTTTTTATAAATGTTGGAATTCCTGTGAAGTCTGATGGATGTTAGGGAGGAACATATAGTGCTTCAATGAAAGACTGTTCAATTATAAATTGATAATACTCTGATGGTATCAAGGATGATGAAGCAGTGAAAACAATATTTATTTACTCTTTGATACTATTGGAGTATATATACGCTGATTACATCAACGAGGAATGGAAGTACTTAAAAAAAAAAAAGAGTGCTCAATTACTCCTAAAACTATCAAAGTATGTAGATACCATTATAGTTTAGAGTTTAATAAGTAAAATTTTGACTTTAATAAATAAGATTGTGATTTTAATAATTTTCTCTTAATTATTTCTTTAAAACAGAGTTCAACACTATATGATATCATTAATGTATTACTATACTAACGGAGTGTCACAGAGAATTAAGTTCAGTCCTATACGATATCGATTTTGTATCAATATACAGATTGAGTATCACAGAGAATTAATTCACAATACTAATTACGCAAAATAAGAAAGGAGAAAGTGGGTAAATAGTTTGAACCGCATGTTCATTAAGCTGAAATAGACATAACTGCGTCCATTTTAAATATAATTTCGCAATTGAGTCCATTCTCAAAATCCATGCACTTTTTGTCAATTCTCTGGGCTTTAGCCCCAAAAGTCTAACTTCATTTATGTAAGATGGGCCTGGATAATCTAAACCCAAATATTTTGGGCTACCTCTTAAATCATCGAAAGTTTGCACAAATATACCACTTAATGGTCATTGTTTAAATTTTGTCACATATATGTTGAAGCGGCTGGTCATTTGCTGCTAGTTTGTTTTCCGAGGCTATTTTTGTCATTTTGAATTACGTTCTTCGTTTTAAATTATTTGTCTTATTTTTTCATTTATTATATACTAAGAAATTACATAAAAAGTATCATGATTATAATAATTAGTTGCTTAAAATATTTAGACTTCCCAAGGGCTATCAATATAACATGAACAAAATTTAAATAATAGCCTTAATTAAGGACGTTTATGCAACATCTATGTTAGAGATTGAGGAATTAGGTAGTCCCACATTTGCCAAACTTACCCACCTATTGTGTGGCTTTAATTAGAACTAGAATATAATTTATTTATTTATGGATGGTTAGGCAAGAGAGCGACTTCTCTCGTGACTGTTTCAATTTGTTTGTCCTATTTTAATTTGACATAAGATATAAAAAAAATTTAATTTACATGATCGTAAATCAAAGATATTAAATGTACGGATATGTCTTTTGATCTTATGATTTTAAACACGTCACATGAAAAGTTAGAATACTTCAATTTTTTTTAAAAAAATATACAAGTTGGGAAGAGAAAAGAGAAAATAAAGAACTAGGATGGAAAATGGGATAGATAAGAAGAAACACCATCAACCTTCGTCTTTTCTCTCTGTATGCAAATATATTATTATGAATATAATCAAATAAATTAAAATACGATCGTCTTTGATAATCTAAATTTTTAGATCATTTTAGATTAAGTCAAAGGTAGATGACACACCAAATTATATGGTAATAATTTAATATTAGTTAATTATGAAATTAGGTATAGCATATTATAATACTCACAGAATATGAATATATTTGTGCATTCAAGTGGTATCATGACACAAGACTAGAATCTCTACATACAAATATTCTTCTAACTCACCCAATTGTGTGGCTAGATAGAAATATTTAAATTCGGGACACATTTTTCTCCTTATTTTTTTTTCAATCAAGAAAAGATAATATGATACATAAAGTATCTCATGTTCGTCGAATTTGGATTATATTTCAAGGAATATTTTGTATAATATGGTAAATATTAATGGCTATTTGTTACGATTCGAATTCGTGATCTATTAAGTTAACGATTATTTCAAGGCGACTCTTCGACGGAAATCCATATGTTATTGAATTGTTGATAGAAAACCTAATTAAATTTTGTCATGAACTTAGAGACATTAGATCAAGAGAACTAAGAACACAAGTGAGATCGGATATCACCGTGCAAAATATATCATGCATATATTATTTTCTATAAACAAAACATATGTTCGTATTTGTATTAGCTCGTGCATATTTGATTAATTTTATAAGATACATGATTGTTATTAATTTACTAGTATAAATATCAAAAAATTCTATCAAAACTTGAAGGAAAAAAATTAATCATAGTTATTCATAGTGGTTTTTTTTCGTATCCATGTAATAGGGTTTGACCTTAATACTTTAGACAACTATTAATTGCTTCTACTTATTATAAGTTATATAATTATTATAAATAAAAAAGATTTGTTCAGTGGGGAATGTGATCAATTTAGGCTGTAAATGCATATATATGTCATAGATATATACTGAATAATTAAATCAATATAGTCATGAGCTTTCAAATAATATATATAATATAATACAACACAATACTGTTATTTGTGGAGGCGATTAGGAAACATTATTCAAAATCTTCAATCTACACGAAGTTACAATACCAATGTGGGTGGGGGGTGGGGGGGTTCGATTTTCAATTTTTAATTTTCAATATTTGAGCGATTAAATTCTAAAAAAAAATAACATTCTTGAAAAAAATATGAAAAATAAATTTCGTATATGTCATGTTGTTTGTCTCCTCCCAACCTCCAACTAGCCAACTTGCCCCCAACCCCGCTTTCCTACCCCAACTTGCCCCACCTTTTCCATCCTTCAACTTTGAGTGTGCATAAATAAATACTTAAATTTATATAACGTTAAATAAGAAACATATATTCGATATGATATTTTGCGTCCTATATGTCTTATGTATATTATATCATACAGAATACATATATTTGCTTATTCAATTTTATATAAAACTAAATACATGTTCGTACGTTCTTGAAGTAAAACACATTTATGTATTAGGCGAATATAAATCAAAGGACATCCTGGTCATATTCACATATTATTATTACTATTGGTATTAAGGGACCCATGTTTTCCACCCAAAAACATGTTTCACCAGTCATCTGTTTTGTCATTTTTTTCTCTCTTTTGTTTTACTTTTGACTAAGTGTGTAAAGGGACAACCACATATTTGGTCGTACACACTATCATAATTTTCTTGCAATTTTGTAACGGCTATTTATTTTCCTTTTATTTCTTGCTAAATATATTATTATTATAATGTTTTTGTGTGTCCATTTCATATGTAACAAACCCTACGTACGTAACTTAGGACTTCTCCCACAAATTTGGATTATCATATGATTCTAGTACTAGTTCCTATTATTTTCATCATACCAATATTATACATTTTCTAAGGTAAAAAATATAAAATATATTTTGTTACAAATTCAAAGTAGAATTGATTTTATAGGCTGCTTACAATATTTTTCGATTTTATATATTCTTTTTTATACCTAAGAGACCTTCGTTCATCGAAAATTCACGAAGATGATTATATGCAATAGTAAAAACCCTAGTAGCACCTTTGGGATAGTTTTAGCTAATATTAAATTTGGATTAAGTAATGGATACATATGAACCTGTATTTTCAACATGAAATATAGTAAAGTACAATAGATTAAGTCATAAAAATTAAGATATTAAACGCATCAAATCATAAAACCGCCTCTATTTACCATCTTATAAGAAACAGAAAAAGACATAAAAGAGTGTCTATGAGTTTTAACTTTTTTTACCTGCATGAAATAATACAAATGCACCAAGTACACGTAAAACACAACAAGAACAAAAGATGACTATTATGCTCCCCCCACCCCACTAAACCCCACCACCCCAACCCTCAATATTTTTAACTATATTTCTCGAACGTTTCAAGAATGTTGTTGCGCCTCAATCTGTCAAGTTCTAAAAAATGCATAATTTTTTGAAGAATCAGACTCACACCCAATGATCTTTTTGAAGAATCCGAGCCATGTTACTTTTAACTATCTCATACTTTCTCTTTTCTTACCACAAGAAATATAGAGATATCATTAAACATATATATTGTGATCTAAAGCATAGATATTTGATGATGAAAATAGAAGATATATATTATGTTGTTTCACCATCAAACGAGCAAATGCTGAGAGAAGTGAATGCTGGTCACATCAAATATAGCCATGCAACTAGACAACAATACAGACAGTTAGTGGCGAAATCAAAATTTTCGATAAAATAATCAGGTTTAACATATATGTCAAAAAAAGTAATTTTGAACTATAAAGTATGAAGTGTGTTCAATTGATCACCCTTCACTTAATTATATGGTAACACCATTGCATCAAACCTATTAAATACTATCTAAAACCACTAGTATGACAATAGTTTTATCATCCTAAAAGACACGATATTGCTCGGACTTGAACTCTTCAATAATGCCGACAGGTGCATATCAGATACTCCAAAAGTACATACCATTTAAAGATCTGATATGAGTGCGAAAACATTTTTGAAGAGTTTGAGCTGCGCGCTAAAAGAGCATCATTAGTATATGACCATTATATTAGAAGCAAAGCAACATCCTTTAAGCTAGAAAGGAGAGATGTTAAGAAAAAACCAATTTGGAAGTTCATATCCTTTGGAACTACTCATTATTTGAAGACTTTTTATACATTAGACACTCCAGGGAACTTTCAACTGGCCTCAGTAATTAAACTGCTTTATATATATATCTATGGAACTTTCAGTACTGTTTCGAATAAACATCAAACGCTATGAAAGCGAAAACCCAAACTAGAAAAACTCATCTGCTCAACTTTGCCGCATTTTCTTTTGTCAGTCAAGAGAGTAAACAGCCATGTAAAAGGTGATTTCTTGGTTATGAAAAGCCTGGAGAATAATATAAAGGTGATCTAAAAGGACCTGCAGGTGATGAGGAGGCCGAGAAAGAGCTTGGATGCACTAAACTACAACCGTCTGGATTGACATTCCACGTCTTAGCAGGAATCTCGCTCACTTGAGTAGGCAAATTTGCATTCTGAACTCCAGATCCACCAGGCTGTCTATTATCACAGATATCTACAAACCTTGAGGTATAGCCCGCGCGAATCTGCATTTTCCCCGTGCTTGTGGTGTATGGAGAATTATCCTCGTTTTCTGGAGAATCATCAATTACAATAATTTCTCTGACAGCATTCTTCCCAACTGAAGTTGCATTCTGCCAATGAGAGATGGGAGCTGCTACAAACTTCTTCATATCACATGTCTCGTTTGGTCCATTTCGCATAGTATGTAAATTGCACCCACCAAAATAGTCTTGTCTGCCAAAGGAGGAACCCGTCAATCCACTGCCACCACTCTTACGAGAAAACGAGGCAGGAGATGTAGGGGATAGCTGTACTTGTGGCCTTGAGTAACTGTCATGACTCTTGAAACCATTCAACGATCTGACATCAAAATGCTGCACTGGATCACTACTTTGAGGCAAGTGAGAGACAAGACGATTATGCACATCCACCTGATGGAAGGAGTTGAGATCCTCATTACGAAGTCTAGTGTTTGCCAGGTCATTCATGGAATTTGATTGGGATGATCTTTTCGATAGAGAATCTTCATCTTTGTTGATGACCATTAAGTCCTTTCCCATCAGCCTGAGAACTGGATTAGAAGCAGATGGACTAAAAGACTCGGAATCACGAGTTGGAAGCTTGAACTCAGAATCAGCAGAAATACCAAATAGAGCATGTCCCGTGCCTGATGATCTAGTGGGGGCACTTGTTTCAGGTCCTGAACTTGAGTCACTGAGAGAAAACGAGTTGCTCTTCAATATGATGTTATTAGGTCTGGTGAGTGAATCACGGCTCAACTGATTCTCACTGGCATGAAAAAGGGAAGGGACAATGGCCCGTCGCTGTAACAGCTGCGACTCTTCATGATTCAAAGTAAACCCTTGAGATGCTCCACCTTCTTTCCTGACACAACAACATGGCTTATCATTTGTAAATCTGAAAGGTCCTTTTCCAGGAAATAACGTATTTGCATTAAATTTGTCCAGTCCATCTTTATCATTTCCTGTATTTGCTGTCTGATGCAGCGTGACAGAATTTTCCACCAGAAGACCAACAGTGTTGCCAGAAAAGCAAGACCTTTTATCTTCCCAGCCAGTGTGGCATTTAAGCATTGAATCCCTTCCACCGTCATACAAATCCCCCGAATATCTTGAGCCAGTTCTAGCCATAGTTGAGTTGGAAACTGTTGATGCAGCAGATGTAGGCGAACCAGAAGAATCCTGATCAACGAATTCGGGATGATCTGCAGAAGATTGAATTCTGCTGCTGGTTAATGTTGAACTCCCATGAAGGTCTTCTGAGCTCATACGACCAGGACTAGGTAAGAAGGATCCCGGTGGTCCTGGTATGGGAATTGGATCAACGTCCAAAAAGTAATTCCCTTGCCCATCGTCTTTAGATCCTAATTCAGCAATATCATGCACATTGCCATCAATCATCCCCTCAACACCTAAAATAGGATCTTGTGAGCATGCTGCAGCTTTGTCTCCAAGAAAAGATCCTTTGTACTCTTCCCTAAACAATTGTGAATTGCAATGAGACCTAGCAGGCCCAGACATCTCATCAGATCCAGCATCCATAGGCTTGCTAAAACTCATAAAATCTCCCCTCACAACAAATTCAGAGACAACTGGATCCATAGTCTTATCACTCTGACTTTGATGATTCGCTTTCGCAGATCCCATAGCATCAGATGCACCTGCTAAACTGCTATCTGTTTCATTATCAGAATGGGTCTCAGCTGCGGATTGTGAGCTCTTCAAGCCCAGAGTGTCTTCCACATTAGAGGCCATAATTCCCTCTCTATTTTTCCTGATGCTTGGAACTTCAGATCTTTTAACAATCACCCTATCACAGCTCTTGCCCTCTTGAATTTTTGTTTCGCTGAGATTTCCTCTTAAACAATGTTTCTCTCCTTCAGTCTGGCAAACTTCAGCTTCTTCAGATTCTGAGCTAAAGCTCATGCTAGGCTTCTTAAAGGAAGCTGTTTTCCACTTCAAATTATATTTAACACCACGAGCAGGCCCTTCACTGACGGACGAAAGGTTCTTCCTCAATGATGACAACTTCCTCGCACTTGAGGAGACTGATAGATGAGGGGTGGACTGTTCACAATTGATCTCAGAGTTATCTGTGTTTCTACCAACCCTCATATTTTTCACAGGAAGTGCATGATCTATAGTTATTTTCGGACGATTGTTTACAGAATGGCCATCTAGCTTCAAATGCTTTCCTTTGCACCTTTGTAACACTAGAGATCTCTTCTTGTTACATGGGAGTGGAGATTGAGACGATGGAAAATTCACTTTCTTTTGCAGAAAACGCGGTTCCTCGCTATGTTCATCTTGAGGCTGATCAAGTAGCATATTCCCCATTCTTTGGCTACTCTCAGGCAAACAAACAGATGATCTTGGAGATTTCACAAGACAGCTTCTCTTTTTAAATGAATCAGTCCGAGGCAACACATCATTGTCACTTTGCACACCAGTTGATATATCACCTCCAGAAAGCTGATGGTTGTCCTTATCACTGATCTTCCTTGTGAGGCCAGTTCTCTTTGAACATGCCCATTGTTTTATGGTTCCCAGTCCATTTGATATCATCTGGTCCGCAGATCTGAGATGCTTATTTTGGCAGTCCACTTTGTCAACATTTTCTCTTGGAGAAAAGGTGCTCTCTTGACGACTCTTAATCTGTTCATAAAATATTTAGCACCTTAGTTCTAAGAAAATTATTACTTATTACATACTCGGACTGCTAATTGGTAAAAAACCAAAATAATTTTGATAAAAGATAAACGAAGTAAGATAGCAGCTTGTAAATCCAAGATATTTAAACCACCATGGTTTAGTTCTCAAAATAAGCAAAAACTGTCTGCACCCGTTTCAAGTGAAACCGGCCCCTCCTTTCCACCAAATTACTAAAACAATCATGAAATTAAGCGAACATGAAGGCCAAAATACAGAAAAAGAAATATAACAGAAATTTAACATTGCTCTCCCTATTGTTTTATTTTCCATCCTAAAATTTTTCAGCTTCATGGCTGCACTATAATGTTACAGTTACGGAAGAAATGAAATTTTTAAAGATGACATACAATGTTCTTGATTGAAAAAAGGGTTTCAAGAACAAAGCCAAAGCTGAGGAAACTTCTTTATATCCAGGATAAGAAAAAACATACCTTGGGACAGTGATCTGGCTTGGACAAGCAAAACCTTTTAGTATGGGAAGCAGATTTCAGAAGCTTGTGATGTTTCTTTCTTTTCTTTGTCAAAATGTTGCTTCTTCTATCTCCATCTGCCATTTTTTTCTGGAGAGGATCATTAACCGGCTTTGATGATGGTAGCTGCTCATCGTTAAACTTGGACAGAATTCGAAGCTTTGTGCCATTGGCATCAATATAAACAGCACCTTCACTAGCAGTGCATTCAAGGTTCACAGGAGGAGGTTTTTCCAGTTTCTCAACAGTAGGGACCTCATTGATCTCTCGAACAGATGAAGTCGGGTTTAAGGCCCAGTTGGTTCCATTCCTCCTATCAAGATCCTCCAGTGTACAGCTCTTAGCCGTTGAATAAATATCCACCATCAATCTCATTTTCCTTGGCTTTATCCTGTGCTTAATCACCTTAGGATTTGCGGTCCACTTGACTGTTGATGACTCTCCAGAGAGACATTGATCAATGTGAGCATTCAACGTGGTGTTTGATGAGGACGTGAAAGTCTTGCAAACTGGACATACTTTCGACGCCATTGCCTCGGACACCATGAAATTGTTTGTGGTAGTGTCTGCCTCTTCTACGTTCCGATCTGTAACATTGCCAAATTTGACCATTAATCTGCACTTTTTCGCTGATTGTTGTACTGTGCTCCCGCTCTTGTTTGACATGGAAGGTTTCTTGACCATAGGTTCCAGCAAATTAACAGCTTCTGCTCCTGAGCAAGGATTTCTTGTTTCAGCTGTTGGAACTGAATCAATCTCAGAACAAGACCGACTGGTTTTCGTTGACCGAGACACCTTCTCTCTATCAGATCCACTTGAATTGGTATTTCTACAATCCACAGCTAGTTTTGGCATACATATTCTACCACTGCTAGAACTAGTGGACACAGGATCATCATCTAGCTCAACATGTTTCTCCTCTAAAGTGACTATATTGTCCTTGTCATTCAAACGATTATCTACAGCACATCCCTTAACAGATTGGAAAGGAGGTAACAAATCAGTCGCCGTGGCATGCTTCAAACAAAGCTGCAAATTTTCCTGAGAAAATGGCCAATTGGTCTTGATGTCCTTTCTCCTGGTTCTGAAAACATAATCCCTACAAGATAACACAAAACATTTATATCATATGTCAATAACCTCAAAACAAAGTATCAAAAGGAACCCCCACAACAAAAGAAAGCAACAATCTTGAATTGCTTACTATATCACATGAGAAAGAACCATCATAAAACTCATCACGTACACATTCACATATGTATACCATAAATATAGTTACATGAAATCTCAACCAAAACTAGGAGTAAAAGACAACAACCTAAAAAAGACTAATTTTTTTTTGTTTCCCAAAATCAAAAATCAATGAGAAACAGTGGATCTGACCAACAAAAAGAAAATTCCCCAGATGACCAAAAAACCCTTTCAACAGTAAAACATTGAAGAAGTGACTAGAAACAAAAAACCCATACAAGGCAGAAGCAGAGTCTTTCTCTTTTTTACCTTATTGAGAATTTGTTGTTTTTGTCAAGGTCAGAGTTGGACAGATCTACTAACTTGTTATCAGAAGAAGGCCTTTCATCACTACTACTACTTTTCAGTAGAGAGATATGACAAGGATCTGGTGGAATGTTTTCAATGGATAACATCTGCTGATAAAATTCTCCCTTATTCTTCTTCTTGTGCTGTCTTCCCAACAGTCACAAGAACTGCTGCTGCTGCTACTGTAGCAATATTTTCCAAGACTAGTACTTAGTCTTATCTCCTTATTATACTTAGCCTTCAGCATAACAGTAGCCTAAAGGCCTCTCGACACACAAAAATTAATATTAATACTTACTGTTAACACAACAAAACCCCACCACCACCACCATCTCCAACAACAAAGATTTACCCTTTCTTCATTAAAAAATCATCCTGCAAAGATTAAAAACAGAAGATCAAGAAAGACACACAAAGATTAAAGGGTCATACAACAAGTACAATGTTATTTTATGTGTTTTGAAGTAAATCTGAAGCATCTATTTATGTTGATTTTCATCTTTAAAAGACAAGTAGAACAAGAAAAGAACCAATTTTGGGAAAGAAAGAAACCCACAAGCAAAGATGTAAAGACAGATCAAGACTCATGTATTGTTATTTTATGTGGACAAAAGACTAGGAAAAAGGTGCATAAAATTTATCAAGTTTTGCTTATTGGATAACAACTAAGCACTAATAACACTCCAAAAATCAAGACCAAACAAAGTAAATCTAGATGGGGGTTTAATTAATTTTAACAACAAAAGAGATAATTGTTTTTCAAAGTTTTGCTAGATACAATGAACCATATAAAAACTTGAGTCTTTTGGTCAAGGGTATAGTGGAAAACTGAACAAGAAATCAAAAGGGCATTGAAGTTTGAGAGAAATGAAGAAACCCCTGAAATCAAAATTAAATCTTTTTTGGTTTGGTCTCACAATGAACAGTAGAGATTATGACCAAAGTTCAAAACTTTTAGCAAAAATCCAGATTTGCTTGCTTTGATCAAAGAAAATTCCAAAAGAGCTAAAACTCCCTAAAAATAGTGAAGCAAAAACCCAAACAGATCATGAAATCACAAGAAATCTCAGTATTCAAACCTCATCTAGCTAGTACCTCAAACACCAGCTCAAAAAAAGAGTAATCAAATTCAAAAAAAAAACCAGATGTACATAAACAACAAAAAGAGATCACCCCCGAGAGGAAACAAGCAAATAATGGAAAAAGATCAAGTGGGTGTGAGAAAAACCCACCAAAAAGAAAGAAAAAATGCAATCTTTAGTTGGTTTTCAAGACTAAAAATGAGAACTTTCAAAATGAATGGAAAAAAAATGAGAAAAAATTTATACCAAAAGTATTAGCAGCAGTAGTAGCAGTAGTGAGGGGGGTCTGGTTGATGGAGAGGAGAGTAGAGAAGATGAAAGAAAATAAGGAACAGTGAAGAGATATAGAGAGTTGATGAGAAAAGAGCACCACCCACTCACACATCAAAAGAGGGCATCAGGTTCTTCTCTCCACCAAAAAGCAGGTTTGGACAATTAATCACACCCCCACCCCACACCCCACACCCCACACCCCAACTCCCCACTCTAGAAATAGGA
>JAABOM020000101.1:27228757-27249724 GCA_011800125.2 Solanum clarkiae
GATGGCTTTAGAGTTCCAACATTCATTTTTCCAACAACCACACATTAATTTTTTTTAAAAGTTTAATTTTATTAAAGAGAAGGATAATATTGAAAAAATTTTCAAATATCTACGTTGAAGTTTGAACAATTCAAATATTTTGAACATTAAAAAATACTTTAAAAATTCAGTTATATTGAGACGGAGGGAGTAGTACTTAAGTATTAAGAATATAAATTGAAAAAAACTATAAATTGATAAAAGTTTCTTGGTCAATGATAGGGATATTTTGGGGATTAACCGCACTTTATCCTCCACTTCCCGTCGTTAGAAAGTCGTCAATAACCCGACATCGATAGCGACGACGACAAGTTAACCTACAGAGAGGAAACTTGTTAAATTCGCACCCAATTTCGTAATGCATGCTGGTGGAATCGCCGGTATTACTCCGACGAAAAGCCGATGAAAAATTCGTCAGAAATGGCGGGAGGGGAGTACGGCGATCGCAACGTTTTGTTACGTTCTAATTCATCGGCGTCGGAAGGCGACTTGGAGAGCCAGTCTTCGCCGAGGAGAGCGAATACCAGAAGCATTACAGATCTATTGAAGCGATTAGATAGAGGATTTTCGGGTCGACGATCGTCTGATTTAAAGCAGCGATCGGATAGGGAGCACCACCACTCCTCGTCGCCTTCGCCTTCTAATCGGAGAGGTGTTTCATCTACCGCGGATGAAATACTAGGTGATAGTGCTCCGCCGGAATGGGCGATGTTGCTTGTTGGATGCCTCCTTGGCCTTGCTACGGGACTTTGTGTTGCCGGGTTCAATCGAGGGGTTAGTTTCAGCTTATAGCTTGCATTTTCGTTAAAGCTTATTTTTGCTACAATTACTGGACGATTTACTTGGATTTATTCCTTCTTGCCTATGTTAGCGATTAGTTATTTCATTTTTATTTCCTTAATTTTTCATTTCGCGCATAATATTGATTGATCATAAGATGCTTAGTGTGGAGATTTTGTTGAGTTGGCTTCAGCTAAATGCTATCAGTTAATCACTCGATTACACCTCGTGGTAAACTAGTGGGGTGGAGGAATAATATATTTCAGTCCGTTTTCGGTGCAATTGTATGTGCAGTTTATAATCCAAAGCAAATTAGGGTTTGCTTTCAATACCAAAATATGAATTGTGGAAATTGGAACACACCAAAATGCCGTTGCATTATGAAATCTGCACATTATATTATTCCTCTTATTTAGATGTTTGTGTATCTTTCCTGGGGCTTCATGGTTTCCAGAGTGGAGATCTTAAGCTAATGAGTAACTGCAGTTCCTGTGATATGTTTTACCTTTTTAATGTGGGATTGAGGGTCTGCAAGCTTCTCTGACCATTTTGTTTGTTGATTAAAGGTGTTGCATTTCTAGAGTTTGTATTTCTTATGTTGTTTTGTTTTTAACCAGTGGTCTTTGAACTGTAATATTTTATTGTATATTGTTTGACACCGAGGATATTTGCTTAGGTACACGTAATACACGAGTGGGCATGGGCTGGTACTCCTAATGACGGTGCTGCTTGGCTTCGTTTACAAAGGCTGGCTGATACCTGGCATCGGATACTTCTAATACCAGTTTTCGGTGGAGTCATTGTTGGCATGTTTCATGGTCTGCTCGAAATATTGGACAAAATATCACTGTCCAGCTCTTCTCCGGGACAAGGATTTGATTTGATTGCTGGAATCTTCCCTACAGTGAAGGCCACTCAAGCTGCGATAACTCTGGCTACTGGTTGTTCTCTGGGTCCTGAAGGCCCTAGTGTAGATATAGGGAAGTCATGTGCCTATGGATGCTCAGCGATGATGGAAATCAACCGGGAAAGAAGAATAGCTCTCGTTGCAGCTGGTGCAGCTGCTGGAATTTCTGCAGGTATGCTATTTCTCATTAAGAAGTATCTGAACCAGGAGATATTCCTTATTCACTTCCAAATTAATGCAGAGTACAATGCCTTTAGCAAATTATATGTTTGGAAGTTGCATAGTTTGTATGTAATTTCTGAGGTGATATCTCTCAGAGGTATTCTAGGGACGTTGACAAAGATGAGACGTTGCTTGGCAATCTCAAAACCATTATAAATGGATGCTTTTGCGAAGTTCTCTCGTAAGGAAGGTTTTGGTCTGTTATAGCTTGTATAGATTATGAATTTCATGTATATTCTAGTGATACTAAGAAGAACACTCTCATGCTGTCCCATCTTTGTTCAATACCAAAAGACTTCTTTTTCTCTTTTTTCTTTCCTAAAAAATAAAACAATACGTTACCAAAATAGGCAGTCACCTTGGAGCCAAATTGCCCACAAGTCCTTTGAGCTGCAAGGTTCAATATGGGTCTCAATATCAAAGGAGTAGAACCTATTCCTCCTATCTATGAGAGAGGCTGTTTACTATAGCAGGGAAAAATGCTTGCTTATTATTTTTTGTCAATGTGTCAAAAAATAATCGGATAGTCCACTGTAGTGTACTTTCTAATACATGCATATCCATGAGAGTATACTTGTCTGTGTGAAAATTGTGGCTTTGTGCCTTTCTTGGAGCTTGCCTCAGCTGGTTGATGGATCTTTAGGTTCAACTTTTTTTTTTGTTCTGCAGGTTTCAATGCAGCGGTAGCTGGCTCTTTCTTTGCAATTGAAACAGTTTTAAGACCACTCCGTGCCGAAAATTCACCCCCTTTTACAACTGCGATGATCATATTGGCTTCTGTTATATCATCAACTGTATCAAATGCAGTACTTGGGGAGAAACAGGCTTTCACAGTGCCCACGTATGATATGAAATCTGCTGCCGGTATTTGATCTAATTCTAGTTTATTTTATTATGGCTAAAACATTACTATTATAGTTTATGGATATTTCCGTGAGTGGTGTTCTATTTATTTTTCTATAGATGCACATGTGCCAATGAAGTTTTTTTGCCCTTTCACAGTTTGGCTGCACTCAGCCAGCGTTTATGATCATGTGGCATTGTTGAATAAAATTCTTGTAATCAGGGAATTGTGAAGTTGCATTTCTGCTGTAGTTGTACCATTTCTCGTGAGAATGTTTCCCGGTAGTGTTCATACTTACTATTGTCATTCACATGCCAAAATTTGCTAAAAAAGTAATGGACAATGTCAAACATGCTTTTTTCTTGTCTCCTATATGTCTAAAGTAACATCTGAGTGTACTGTCCGTTTCGCTGGTAACAAGGAAGACAGTGACATGTTCTTATATTGTCATTCATAGGCACAACTTAAGTAGGCCGTAACATGGAATCAGTTTCTATTCTAATTTTTGGCACAGATACCATGCCAACCTCAACTCCTCAGTGGGCATCTAGGCATATCCTCATAACATGCTTGAACCATCATGGTCTCACTTTCCTCATCTTGTCTACCACGGAGGCCACTCCATCTTGTCCCGGATATCTTCATTCCTAATTGTATCTCTACTAGTCAGCGCACTCATATACGTCAGCATTCTCATTTTCACAACTCTCATCTTTTGTACATGAGAGTTCTTAACAAGCTAACACTTCGCCCCATACAACATAGTCGGCCTAATCACCACTGTGTAAAACTTATCAGGCAAAACTCTAGAGGTGAGCCTCCATTTCGTCCACCTCACACCATTACAATGTGTGATATTATCGTCGATCTCCCATTACATTGAATTAAAGAGCGAAGATACTTGAAACTTTCTCTTTTGAAATGGCTTGTGAATCAAGCCTCACTTCACCAACCTCATGCGTCTTATCACCGAACTTGCACTCTACGTATTCAATCTTGGTCCTACTCAGCTTGAACCTTCTAAACTCAAGGAGTCTAGGTTTTGTCTTCAAACCTCAAGCCAAGGTTAACTCCACAGCGATTCTCGCCAGTCAGTATTATGTTATTTGCAAATAACAAACAGACACCATGGCACCTCACCTTGGATATGGTGTGTCATAAGATATGTTTAAGAGAGAATGGATAAAGTGATGTCTGTTTTAGATGACTGGGTATCATGTTACTTCATGCTTTATGTTTATTAACTGTCTTGATTCTTATCTTATTAAATTTTTTTCTAAATACTTGAGAATGCTTTGTTTTTGTAGAGCTTCCGTTATATCTGATACTGGGGATGCTGTGTGGAGTAGTAAGTGTTGTTTTCACTCGATTGGTGTCCTGGTTCACCAAGGGGTTTCAGTACCTCAAGGAAAAGTATGGACTTTCTGATGTTGTCTGCCCTGCTTTGGGGGGTTTAGGAGCTGGTGTAATTGCTCTGAGATATCCTGGAATTCTCTATTGGGGTTTCACTAATGTTGATGAAATCCTACATACCGGGAAAACTGCATCTGCACCTGGAATCGGATTGCTAGCTCAATTAATTGCTGCAAAAGTCATGGCCACTGCTTTGTGCAAAGGATCTGGCCTTGTTGGTGGATTGTATGCACCAAGTTTAATGATAGGTGCTGCTGTGGGTGCTGTATTTGGAGGGTTAGCCGGGGAACTGATTAATTCAGCTATTCCAGGGAATGCTGCTATTGCCCAGCCACAGGCATATGCATTGGTCTGATATAGTTTTACTTTACCAAAACAATTATTACACTTTACTGTACTTTAGGTAGCCAGCTTTTCTAATGGATATATGTAAACAATGCAGGTGGGGATGGCTGCTACACTAGCTTCAGTTTGCTCAGTGCCTTTGACTTCAGTGCTTTTATTGTTTGAGTTGACAAAAGATTATAGAATTTTGCTTCCTCTCATGGTTAGTCTTGCTGAACAAAGATTCATGAACTCTAATTATTTTTCATGTGTCTTACTAAAAGCTCCCATGCTTTCTTAAAACACCTATCTATGTAATACAATCTCTTGCATTCTGAGTAACTCAAGTATTTTTTGAGACAGATGCTTGCCATCCTAGGTTAACTTTATAATTTGAGTATGCAATGGACTTCCTTTAGTTATGCGTTTGTTAATATTTGCGTTACTCTCATCCTGAAATTAAGGTTTCGCTGCTTTGATACATGTCTGGTGTTTATTTTCAAGTTTATCTTAGGCAATCATTACGTATATTGCTGACTTTTAACTGTGGCAGTATTGCAGTTTGCTTGTTTGAGTCTTAAACTTAATTTTGAGCTTTTTTGTGTGTTTGACCTCCACACCGGATTTTTTAGCTACTATCTGAACACTCTTCTGGAAATTCTTTCCTGGAATCACCCTGAGGGGAGAATGTGCATGGTCAGGTGGTGAATTTGATCTCAGTAACCTTTTTGGTGGGTTAATTTAATCTTTGATAACTTTTGGCTTTAGGGAGTGCTTGGATTGGGCTTTCTAAAGTAGCTTAGGAGGTACTTCTTTAGCCTTAAAAAAGGTGCTTATTAGCACTTTCTGTGTTTTCCAAACACTTTCATAATTAAAAACGAGCTTAAAATCCAAAAATTACTTAAAATAAGCCAATCCAAACACCCACTTATAAGCTAAAAGTCATAAGTTGGTCATACCCAACTTTTGGGTTATAACTTATTCTTTTACTTTTCGCCCAAAGAATGTGCTTAAAAACACATTTTTGTCTTTCTCAAACACCTCCAAAAATTAAAAGAACTTAAAAGCCAGAAGCTACTTAAAATAAGCCAATTTATACAAAAAAGTAGCACACACGAGTCTATGTAAAATGAGATCCAGATTGCTTTCTAACTTAATTACAAAATAGTATGAGATAAATCTGACTTGTTCTCCTAGTATACAAACAAAGTGCTAATTCCTGTTACTCTCAGTTATCTGGTATATTGTGGATCCGTGAAATGTGGATGGAAAAACATCTATCCATTATTACCGATCACGGAAGAAAAACATTTTTATTTGTTAAAGTTGAGTTCGATCTTCAGCAGAGTGGACCACCTGTGGAGCTGAAAATACAAGAGTTTTGTGCAAATAAATGAATCAATAATTAGGTCTTTTTGCTTGTCCGGTTGGTTTGAATTACTAAAGATTGATCTCATATAGGGACCTTTTTTTCCCCTTTTTCTTGAGAAGGGATCGCATATAAGGACCTTGACTGTATTGTAATCCAGTCCAGTCTTCAGCCGAAATTAACTGAAAATAGGAGGGCTGTATAAATAAGACAAGCATGATTCATTACTTTTGATTTTATTAGTAGATCTAATTTGTTAGTCTAAGTTTATGAGGAAATGCAATACTCTAATTCAGTTGAACTAAAATATACAATGCTGAAATGACAAATTTATGCTCAAGAAGTTAACCACCTCTTTAACCAACCAAACAACCGGCCTGCAAGATTTGCGTTTTTCACTATTAATTAGGCATTTTGGTTTACCATGCTAGGAATCCACTAGGAATATTCCTTGAGTTCCAATTGGAAGAATTACGAATAAGTAGGTGAAATCTTGGCTTCGATGGGCTAACTTAAGTTTGCATCAGTCAATGATAGAATAGGAACATACCTCTGCATACTTCCGTGTTTAGGTAAAAATATTATATTTAAGTGACGTTAGCTGGTTTTGGAAACAACCTCTCTACCTCCACGAGTTAGAAATAAAGTCTACATACACTCTATCCTCCCCAAATTGCACCTTTGGGATTTCACTGGGCTGTTGTTGCTGCAACTGCTTTCCAGAAAAGACTATATAACATAACTTTCTAGTTTCTAGTACATACCTTACTGATTTGGATTTCATTGGGTGGAGATTAATTTTGGATAAATGTTTGGAATGGAGCCAACTGACGTGTCTTGCTTGGTTGAAGCACATGGAAATATTTTCTAGATAGGTGGGAGAAAGACTTCTCGTTACTTCAACTTGCTCCTATAGCATGTGAAATGTTAACCTCATCTGGAGGCTTAAGCTGTTAGGGAGACACATTATTTGTGTATTTTAGACTGCAAAAAGCTGGTGCATAACTGTGTGAGCTTTTCATCAGATTCAGAGATTTGTGGTGAATACTCCATCCCTTCCTAACTAGGGGGGGGGGGGGATAGATGATTGAACTTGGAAAGGGGAAAACATCATTTATGTTCTAAAAAATTTAGTGTTACTTTTATATCGAGTTTATACTCCCTCTGTACCATCTTATGTGACACACATTCCTTTTTAGTCCGTCCCAAAAAGAATGTCACTTTCTATAATTAGAAACAATTTAACTTTAAAATTCACTTTTTATCCTTAGTGAAATGATTTACGATCACACAAGTATCTAAGGACTGTTCCACAGGTTTCTAAAGTCTTTCTTTTTTCCTTAAATACCGTGTCAAGTCAAACAGTGCCACATAAAATGGGACGGAGGGAGTACTTCTTTCCCAAATCGTAGTGATTATTTCTGACCATGTGCTGGATAGTTAGATGATCACATGGATATTCTTTGCTATTGTAGGTTGCCGTTGAAAAGATATATGGAGTAAAACTTGCATTTTTAATCATGCAATTGTTTTAAATATTCTTTAATAGGGTGCTGTTGGGCTGGCAATATGGGTGCCTTCCGTAACCGACCAGCAGAAAGAAACGGAGTCATCAGAAGCCAAGTCAGCATCAAAAGGTTACTCTATTCTTTCACCAGATGATGAGAAAAATGAAGGGAATGTTTCTAGGCAATTTGGTGAGAGAAATAACTTGGAACTAATGGCAATTGGGTATCATAACAGTCATGAATTATTTGATGAAGGTCTTGTTCTAGAAGATCTAAAGGTACTAGCTTTGAATTCGGCATCGAGAAAGTGGGAAAAGTTCGCATTTTATGGAATCTTGGTTTTAAATATTTTGAACCAAACACCACCTATTTTCTTTAGGAGACTTTTCTTGTGATTTAGGTACTTCAAGAATCTAATGTTTATTTCCATCTTTTAGGTTTCTCAGGCCATGTCAAATGATTATTTGAAGGTCTCTCCGAGCCAAACTGTGAAAGAAGCATTAGAATGCATGCATGATGGCCGACAGAGATGCGTTCTTGTGGTTGATGCTGAAGGTTACTTGGAAGGAATTTTAACATATGGTGACATCAAAAGGAGCTTGTTTAAGAACCTTGGGGATTCTTCCGACAAGGATTTTTCAGTCACAGATGTATGTGCTTTAGATTTCCAATATGACACATATCTGTTAGTGTTTAATTCTTTTCCTTCCTGATTTTGTGTTCACGTTCCTATCTTTGCCTCCGGGAATTCAGTCCATGTGCACCTCCTTCGTTTTCTTACATTAGTTACATGATTTTCAGGCAAATGCTTGTCTTGTGTCCTCTATATGCACAAGAGGGATAAGCTATCGTGGCCAAGATCGTGGACTCCTGACTTGTTATCCTGATACAGATCTAGCAATTGCGAAGCAACTAATGGAAGCCAAAGGAATCAAACAATTGCCTGTGGTCAAGCGTGGTGGAGAATTTAGCAGAGAAAGAAAACGCAGAATTATTGCTCTTCTGCATTATGATTCAGTAGAGCAGTCAATCAGGTTTTGCATCTTCTCTGTGTAAATTTCTCATAGTAAGCTTGTATGTTATATTATGTTTCTTTGGTCGTGTTAGCTTGCTTCTTATTCCAATAGAACATTATTATATTAACAAAGTAAATAAAAAGGAGAGAAATACTAGGTGTTGAAGACAGAAGTAAATCAAAGAAAATTAGGACGAATTATATTTTTTGGTATTAACAAAACTATGTAGATGGAGCTGAACTTTATAGGATATTTTCGAATCCTTGTAAGATGAACGGGAACATATGTTTTAAAATGTAAATTGGCTTCCTGCACAGCTTTTGTGCTGATGACTACTCCCAAAAAGAGGAAAACTACTCATTTGTGGATTTTGAATTGTTTAATAAGTGTTTGAGTTTTGTATTGTCAGTGTCTGAATGTTATGAATGCCACAGGGATGAAGTTAGTCGACGAAAGTCAGTCCACGAGAAGAATGAAGAAGAAAAAGACGAGCAGATCATAATGAATGGTCATAATTGCTGAAGAATATCAATAGCAAGTTTCAACAAGAAATTTGCGTTTGTTCTAATTTGGCATCAGGTTGGTGTATGCAACTTTGCTGCACTCCTCAAATCTGAGACTGGGAAAGCAAGCTTCAACAAGAAATTTACGATCTTGGTTGGACCTCAGTAGGTAATATCCGATTTACTGTATATTCTTAACTTAATGTGCGTAGAAATTGAGGTCCTTTCAGTTTGTATGTGGAGCGGACGTACTGCACCAGGCTGCCTACAGAGCCCGAGCGTAATAGCATAAATTTTCCTCAAATAGTTTTGGTTGTACTCCTCGGAAAGGCAGTAGTGACCAGTGTAAATTTGATATTTTGCATTTTTGTACATGAAATATATACTTGGTAGATCAGGATAATATCAAAATGCGAGAAATCGCCATGAACTATTAGTATATACACAACTAGTTGAAATTCTATTCATGTCTCTTTTGATACGACTATTGGGTTGTTTCCTTTTTAACCATTTACATATTTTTCATGAAAATCTATGGCTTGCTTTTCACTAAGCATAGTAATTTAAAACATAAGGGATATGCTAATGAGTACCCTTCCGTTATTGGATATTAATATTATGATTGAAGAATATTACTAGGTGATAAGCGATCGGCAATAATAGACGAGAAACAAAACAAACAAGCTTGTGCATCCAAAGATGCATCTACAATTTACAATTTGGTTAAAACAATAACAATATTACCCCAATGCCTCAAAGCTCCCGCCCATTGCGGGGTAAGGGGGGTCGGATGTACGCAACCTGACCTTTATGTTTAAAAACATAGCGCGACTGTTTCCGGATGACCCATGATGAGCATCGAAAGTTGCATTGACTAACTGCTACTTCACAATGAAAAAAGCGCAGACAATTTAAAGAGTCATTTTACTTTATTCCATTGTTCAGTAAATCATAATATTAAAAGATTGTCAGTAAATGAAGTGTGTTACCAAATCCCTTAGGATGTTCATCCATTGTTCAGTTTGATTAACTTGATTTTTAAATATGTTAAGCCAATAACAAAATTAATAAATTAGATATAATCAATTTACTGCTGATTGAAGGTTGTGAAATTCATTAGAAGCATGCCTAGTAGTTTGGCAAGCAACGAATTTAATAATCATAACATTCGGACATTAAATATCTAGTGCCTAACATGTCGGACCTTTATATGACAAGGGTGACACATAGAAAAAACAACAATAATTTGATTTTTAATACAGGGGAAAAACAAAATGAAACAGAGGAACTAATAGTATGTCCCATGGAACACATGTAATTCTATTACTATTAGACTTATGCCACAACAACTAACATAATATGGTTACTGATTTCCAACTAAGAACATAAAATGTCTTGCTGCAACTTATACTCCCAAAAAAGTTGCATGCACATCATGGTGCAGTTTAGTGAAAACTAGTACATGGAGGACATAAACCTTAGCCTCCAACGAACGATGAAGGGAGATAAGACATGGAACTTCTCCATGTTACAGCCTGAAACTGTTGTCAGTATAACAAGAAGCTGAGGCACAAACACCAAATAAATGGCTGGTATTTAAGAAAAAAAAAAGAACATAAAATATAGCTTAAAATTTTTTCAATTATAGGACTTTGTATAGGAGGTATGCCCATTAAATACCAAAATCAGCATCTCTAACTTTCTTTTCTTTAGAAAAGGCAAAAACTATAAATTTACATCTGAGGTCCAAGCGGCAACCTGTTCATAAATTGCTGATAAGCTGATGAGCCATTGGAGAGGTTCAATCCAGGATCCGACATAGGTTCCACCTTTGGTTCTTCCTTTGGGAACATAAATCCCATATCATGCATGGGTTGCGACTGTCCTAGATAGGAATGAATAGGAACCTCCCCTGGCTTGTTTTGATGAGGCTGAAATCCAGCCATTGCCAGACTGGATAGGCCGCCTTGCTGGTTCATTCCATAGCTAAATCCTGGGGTAGGTCCAAGTTGGGGCCTCCCTGATATACCAAATGAGCCCAGTGAAGGTTGCCTGTCAAAACGTGCCATGGCATTCTGAAGTTGTGCAGGCTCAGGCCTATGTAAATGGTTTTGAGCAAGGGTAGGTACTGGTGTTGGATGAGTGTTGGAGGCCGCTGAATTAACATGACTGCTGTTGCGAGCTGCAGGAACATCATGGTTGTGCTTCCCTTCATAGGTGGTAATCACCGACTTCAGGTCATGTGAGGCCCTCTCAACATGCTTCCTGACATTGCAGCCAGCACTTGTGCACTTGTAGTAACTCCTGCCAAACGGGAAAGCCATCATTTTTTAGCAAACTTTACAAGTTAATTCAGGATTCTGGTGTTACAGTTTTTTGACAAACCTTGGATTTGGATTCCCTTTAACGACCTTTTGCCCATACTTGCGCCAGCGGTATCCATCATCAAGGATGTCCACTTCGCTTGTAGTTTGAACCACAACTCTTGGCTCCCTGATGGCTCTTGTGGCACCAGTCATATCTGCAGAGTAAGTCTCAACCTTCCTAGTAATATTAACAAGAGATAATAAAAAGTTTAGTCATCAGGTCAATTTGTAGAATTTTGGAAATCTTAATCATTAAGGTTAATGATGATAAAGAAACCTTCTTTTAGACTCGGACTCATCTCCTTCACCGTCATAACCTTGTGATACACTGCCATGAGTTGCACGATCATCTTCATCTTCATCATTTGAAAAAGTTGACGACACATCTACTGCATCCCCTGATTCCAACTGGGTGTCATTCTGAGCAGGGAAAGAAGCAGATCTGTTGCAGTATTCGGAGCCCAAGTTCACTGATGATGTTGCCTCAAGATTGTTGTTCCTCCAATCAAAACCTCCTCCAGCACCAGGTGCTTTCTGGATGTTTGCCCGACCCAGATCACCACTGGCACCTTGTTCAGCACCATCCACCTGTAGGTCACCAAGTGAATTTGTGGATCCAAGGGCTGATCTACGATTAGGTGGCGGTTTTGGGTGATTGTGGGCTCCCTTGTATATAATCTCAGTAATATGACCCTCTTGAGAACGCTCCACTTTCTTCTTGACTGGACAGTTTGGATGTGTGCACTTATAATAACTTCGAGGATACTCGCTCCCTTTAACTTGTTTCTGCCCGTATTTTCGCCAATTATAACCATCGTCTGCTGGGGCACCAACAACATTCGGATCTCCACCTCCTCTTTGATCAATGTCCTCATCTTGCAGTTCATTGAGAGGTGGAGAATGCTCCACATTACTACCCACTGCCTGAAAGGTCCTCGACTCTGGTGCAACATTACTACTCGTGACATCCTTCTCAGCAGAAAATCTAGGGAAATCAGATGCTTGATGAAGTGTTCCATTCTGAGTCGGATTTTGTGTAGCTTTCACATGGTGAGATAAAAGTGAGTTCTGTGAATGAACTGAAACTTCAATGTTTGGAAATCCTTGCTGAGAAAAATTGGATGGGTTCACCTGCAACCAAGACTAACAAACAAGCTCGGATATTGGAAACAAACAGAATATCTGTGCAGAGTGCATTTGAGAGACAGAGAGAGAGAGAGAGAGAGAGAGAGATTACTCTGCTTGTCGCGCCAGGAAAAAGAGATGGAGCAGTCTCTGGAACTGGCTTGAAAGAAAAGGACGATGAATTCATACTCTCTAAAGCATTCTCTTTCCTCTTATCTGGATCCTCCATCATCAATGCTGTGTTCCTACTCTCCAAGCCAGAGGAAAATGGAAATTTTCCAGTTGTTGGGGATGGTTGCACCTGCAAGACATTGATAGTAACTTTTATATGGAAGAAAACCTTGAAGAAGAATACTTCAGCTTCAGAAGAACGGGAATTTTACACAGATGTACAAGCACCCAAAAGAAGTAACCTTTGCATTAGACCAAAGCCAAAATGATTCAAGCAAACAGTGCCCCAAAATGATACTCCCTCCATTTCAATTTATTGTTCTAGTTTTGACTTGACACGAAATTTAAGAAAGTAAATAAGACTTTTGAATTTTGTGGTATTGACCTGAAGATATGCAGAATGAACCAAAATGTTCTTTAATCTTGTGGTCTTAAACACGTCATGGGGAAAGTCAAAATTAAAGAAAAGGGAAAGGCGCATTCTTTTTCAAACTGACTAAAAAGGAAAATAAGACAAACGAATTAAAATGGAGTATACATATCAGAAACTAATAACTACAGCCCTTGAATCTCTTTTCTGAGTTCTGAAAACTTCAATTAGAAGATCAAATAAATAGTAAAACCAATATATGGATCATGATGTGAAATTTTAGGACACAACTTCTTAAAACTGTGACATTTGGTTTTGCTTTGGTAAAATATAAAGCAAGAGGAAGATGAATGGAAGACAGATTTTATTGCAGATGAACTTTGCAGTGCAAGAGTAAGAGACCGCTAGTTTTAAAAAACATTTTATAATGCTTATGCTACAAACTCAGAAGAGGAAAGCCTCCATTCAGTAAATGAAGAAAAGAATTGCATGGACTTTGATAAAATGAAGGAATTCAATCCCAGTAAAAGAGAATGCTCGTGACAATGACACACCATACAAAGACTCGTGAATAAGTAAAAGCATCTGACTTTTATCTATGAGCTAGTGTTTTCTAAAAATAACATGACAACTACTTATTAACAAAGAGCTATCTAAACAAGTAATCTATATCTTTATACAGCTTTATATATTACTTTCTCCGTTTCAAAGAGAATATCTCTTCCCATATTTGGCAACTCTTTCATTCTAACTTTCCGTATGACATGTTAAGATTAACTTATCTTTAGTTTAAACCATAAGATTCAAAAGTCTTCTCAAACTTCGTGTCAAGTCAAAACCAGAAAAACAAATAGAAACGAAGGGAGTAGTACATTTTAACAAATCGCAGCATAGAACATCATGGACTCTTGCTTAAAAAAATTAAAGAAGTTGGTAAGGTAGAACTATAAAATAGATACAAATATATGTCTTAACTTGATCTATTCAGTATATCACCAAAGAACAACTCTAATCATAGTCACAACTACTCTTATTACATTGCAGAATCAATAGCCTATATTATTTAAACTTGTCTGTTGTATCCCTTCTATTTAATGTCGGCATGCCTCTTAAACTTCCACCATCATAACATAGTTCAGAAACAACCAATAAGAAGAAACCTAAATCTGGAAAATCAGTTATGTGTTGGGGGTCAAAGGGTAGACAGAAGGTGCATTCATACCAGTGAATTCGAGAGGAAAACAGGTGACTCTAGCAAGGTGGTTGGACTAAGACCAGGAGGAATAGTTAAATAAGGAGATCGAACTCCTTGATTCTGCCTCAGATCAGCAGGTCTAAGACTCTCCGTGTTCAGCTTTGGGGCATTAAATCCAGCTCTAGCTGCCATTCTTTCCAAAAGTCCTCCTCCGCGAGAGCTCATTTTCGGGTCAGACAGTGCACCCAACTTCACCGGTTGTTGTTCAGTAATTGCAGCTTGTGCTCCATCATTTCCATCAGAATTGCCAACATGTTCTTGAGGTCCAGAAGCTATGTTTTCACATTTAGTTTCATTGGTGCCCTCAAGAGTTGATCTTGACCCAACATCATCACCTAGCAGCGAAGAGAAAAATGTTCTTGGACTTGGACTTGGAGCCATCCAATCTCCCATAATGGCAACATGATCATCAAATCCACCCATCAATTTGTCAACACTGTTAGCATGAGCAGCTCAAACGCCAAATTAACTGCAACACGGAGTAACATGAAATGAATACAAAGCCACAAAGATTCTAAATCACACCAATTTTTAAAACAGACATATCTTGAATGCTTCTTTAACAATGTCAAAGGAGGAGTGATACTCGAGGCATTAAAGCTACTTCCGCTATAAGACACTTATCACTCACAATCATTTTAGGTACTTTGACTTATTTGTTTCCTATTTTGAAGAGATAGCAAATACTCCTGAACAACTGTGGTTATTCTTGCAGTAAATTCTCTCAAGTCTCGTGTGTGTGCGCGCACGCGTGAGCACAACAACAATAACATACCCCAGTGCCTCAAAAGGCTCCCACTCATTGCAGGGTGAGGGGGGTCGGATGTACGTAGCCTAACCCCTATGTTTAAAAACATAAAGCGGCTGTTTCCAGAGCATGCGTGAGCACACGCTTCAGAAATAACAGAGCAAAGACCTCAAAACCATCCTCCCCATTAATCTGTTTTCCTTCTATATCCACCAGAAACACGAATGACTCTCGGATTATCATTTTTTTAATTTCTAAATTGGGGGTCAGGGAAGGGATTACAAGGTGGGAATTGAACGCTCACCAACACCAGCCAATCAACCAACCAATTGAGCTACTAATATTCCCTTGGGATTACCATTAAATCAATGAATCAGAATACAACAGCATAAAGAATTCACATATACCCCTCTATCAGATTTTCCTTTTGTTATCAAAAAAACCCATCAAAGGAAAACAAACAGCCATAAATTAATTACATTCCACAATAGCAGAATTTTGATCTAGGGCAGCTGAAAAAACATGCAATCCTGCAAGAAAAACCAACTTCTCCTGCCTTAAACTGATTATAGATAGCAAAGTTTGAAACTTCACTAAATCTTGCAACACATCAGGATCTAACAAATAAGGAAACAACAAAAAGGGAAAGAAAAAATCATTTTCCAGGCAAAGGGGGTCATCAAAAACAGGCAGATAGCAGATAAAAACCCCAATGATTAGAAAGTGATGATCAAAGAATAACAAAATAAACATAAAAAAGACAGTCAAAGAAAAGAATGATAAAAATGAAGAAAGATAGACCCTTTGGCCTGACCTCCAACAGAGATTAGTCTCAGGTTATGGGATTATTTTTTTTTCCCCCAGCAAAGACTTCCTTCCAAGAAACAAATGAGAAAAAGCAAAAGCAATCCCTCCTCCCTCCACAACTTGCTGTCAATTTCTCCCCTCTTTCTCTCTTTCTTTTTCTCTCTCTGTGGAAAAATAGCTAGATTGGGCACAACATTATGATTGATTAGGCAAAAGAAAATTAATAATTATAGGAATATATGAATAAAAATTGGAAGTGGGGTGTGTTTGGATGTTATGGTGGACCTCTAAATGTTTTGGAATCTTTTGAAAGAGAAAACAAATGAAATTGGGGATTTTTTATGAGACTTATAACATACAATACAATTGCTTTTTTATGCTGTCCGAGTTAGCTTTCACACACCTCAATTAATTTCACTAATCATAGATATCAATTAACTCTATCTATCAAAGATAAAACAGATTAAAATAAATCATTTACCCCCTCTATACCATATGAAGTGAAGTTTTAAGATTTTTTTAATTGTTCAAAATTCAAGATAAATGTTTAAATTTTTTCATATTTATCCTTTAATGAAGTGTTATACGAGTATTTTATAAGAAATAAATTGCACTACTTGGAAATAAACAAAAGAAAAATAGTGAAAAATATAATTTAAATTACGTCTTGAATATTTTTTTAATGGGTATGTATTTTCTCACAAAATTTACTTATACGGAATGGAGTAGTGTTTTAGTCTTGAAAATTGAACCAGAGACTTCTTGGTGCTCAACCAACGTCATTCACACTAAGTCACACCCTTGACTGCAACATACACACAATAATTAATTTTTTATTTTCATTATTTCGTTAGTTTCAGTTCATCTGACTTACTTTTTGCCTCAGTTCTTAAGAAAAACGTCTCTTTTTAATCAACTTTTTAACTTTAACTTTCCATATTTGATATTTAAGATCACAAAATTTAAAAATATTTAGTACATTTTATGTATATTTAATTTAAAATTTTATTTACAAGAATAAAAATGTTCAAATTAAAATTAGACCAGGATTTGATGGGCCGGCTAAAGGGCAAAAAAAACCCGGGTCTCGAAATGGAAGAAATGTTATCCAAGTCTGACCAGCCAATAACAGAAAGCCACGTGGAAGGGTAGTTTGACTGATGGAGCTAATTTTGAGGATTAACATGCTGTGATAAAACGGACAAATGGGCAAATTGCAGTAATTGCAACTAATTGTTTTTGCTTTTTGGGGAACAATAATAAATTTTAACAAGTACTTTTATTTTCAGGTAAAATCATTAATTATTAAAGATGTATAAAGCCCCCTCCTTTTATAGAAGGTAAATTAAATTAATGATCTATGAGATTTATAATTAAGAATGATTAAAGTATTACTAATAATGTTATATATACTTATTTTGGGATATATATATACACTTTGATATGTTTTTTTTAAGCTATTAGGTACTTTTATAAATGTATTATTATTCAAAATTTGAATCAGTAAATAAGAAGCAGACATAGTCGCTTTTTTCCTTCGTGGTTAACGTTTTGGATGAAACTTAAGTAGGGGATAAATTTTTGAATGATTAAATGAATATGATGGTAGATTTTAATTGACTAAAAGTTGGAATCAATCTTTATTTTTTTGGTATGAGTTTCTCCTTCGAAAATTGATATTTCAATTTTGTTATGATAAAATTTATTTGTACTCAATATTTATATCGTAATTAATGACATATGTTTTTATTTTAACTTTACCCTCTAAAGTTAAATTATTTAAATTAGTGCAAAAATCAATTAGTACGAGTTAGTATTTATACTTTGTTTCTACATTAATTTTTTTCTATTTATTATCGTAATTATTTGTGTGATAATGAGAGTTTTACATGAAAGTAGACTTCTTACCTCATTTAAAAGTAGGTAGAACAGAATAATTGTGTAATAAATATTTTTATTTTTCATTACTTGTATAAATACAAAAAGTGATTAATTAATGATTATCTACTCAAGGATGATACCTTTTTATTATAGTTCATGAAATTTTGTTACTGTGTATTTTACGATCCGACACTCATACTGTATTTATACAGTTTAAACCGCCCTTACGCATCGGATTCAATTTTTTCCTTCTTTTTTACTTTCATGGATTGATTTGGCCTTTTCTCGAGACATTAAAATTAAATTTGTAGTATTGACTGGTAAAATGTATTATGTACGTATTACGTGGTATAGTATAATTAGTTTTTTTAAAAAAGATAGGAACAACGTAATATAGACCATTTATTTGGAATCATTTAGAGGTGGATGGTGGGGGACATTGACTTATTTTTTTAGTGTAACCATAATAAATACGATATTTTATAATCAAATATAGAATGATTGATAATGAACTGGCTATTTTATTCTACATCACAGAAATTGACTTCCACGATGTTTAGAAAAAAGGAAAAAAAAATTATTGGAAATTTCCAGTTTTATAAATTAAATGGTCTAGTGATATTTAGTGTAGTAGTGGAGTCAGGATATTAATTTTTTAAGGGCGTTTAAAATTTAAAGAATAATCATACGAATTAGTAGAAGGAGGTTTGATATCTATTATATATAAATAAATTAATCTTGTATAAATAACACAATTTTTCATCGAAAAGAGTTCGGATGAACCCCCTCACTGTATGCTGGTTTCGCCCCTGAATAGGTGAAGTTAGGATTTTTAGTTTATGGATTGGTATTATAATATTTTTATTTATTGAGTTTTGAATAGATTAACCGTAACATATATAGATAAAAGAATCAATACAAATATAAAGTTCAAACTTCGAACCTACGTTATTGAATTTTTGTCAAATGTGTATTTATTATATTGGCTTTGTTAGAATAAGAATCTGTAATTATTTTTTTATTTATATCTGGTATAATGATGACATGATAAGTTCAAATGATATAACTATGATTCATATAATTGAACTTTAACAAATATTGACAAATTTTAATAATAGACCTAAGCGAGTGATATTGTGTGTCCTTTTCATTGATATGGTTGACATCGATTAAGCAATTTGTTTCACTACGGCAACTTTATATATTTCATTTGATTTGCGATGTTTAGTTCTTATTTGATGTTTCACATCAGCATTTTTGTAGTTAAAATTTGAAGTAAACTTTATCTTACCTGAGTATTTCAAAAAAAAATTCTTGTCTCTAAAAATTCGTCAATATCGCTATTATTAATGTTCAATTTTATTCTTTCTACACGAGGTGAAGACCAAACATTTAATTTGACTTGTTTGAAAATAAAAATTTGACTAGAAAATGTTTCAATAATTTTATGATCGTTATTTGTTATTAATTGCATAAAAGAGGAGTTGGGAGATCTATATTCTAAGGAAAAAGCAAACTATAGGAGTTCTACAAGACAAATTTGAAAATTATTTTAATTACTTATCAACTAATCCATATTTTTAACTTCAAACTTGAATATAGAATTTTTATTAAAAAATTCAAATTTATTTTTATGTTCAAATATACCTTCAACTTTTAAATATTTTTAACTTTAATTTTTTGAAAATATAAATCAAATCATATCGAAATGCTATTTGAAAAGTTGAAATTGATAGTTAATAATTCATTATTCATAAATCAATATAATGCATTAAGAAAAGTACTATAAATAAAATGGAAGATAAAAGAAAAAGTGAAAGTATTTTTTTTTTTTTTAAAAAAAGACAAGCAATAAATGTATTTATGAAAAGACTAAAAGTAGCACTAATAAATTACTAATCTAGGGATTATCACGGGGAAAAGGAAATGAATAACACAATTAATTAATAAATGATTTAATTAAATTAGTGGAATCTAATTAGAGTAAGTATAGTTTAAACAAAGAAAAGACGAAGCAAAAATTAACATTTTTGTTTGTTAGTGATAATAACATGCCAATTGGGGGTTTCATTATGGAACCAAACAATCACTCGAATTTTTTTCTGACATCTAATTTTATATAATTAGTATTGCTAATTAGGGTGCATTATCATTAACAGCTGACAATTAGACCATTAGATTTCTTATATTAATTTATTCTATAATCTATTAAGTCCTTAATGTCATGTGCACATTGTCACCTCTCTATCATCTGCTTATGAGACATTTGATCATGAATAAATTATGCATAACTTGCCTAAATTAATAGCGTAAAGAGTTAATTATTATTTTTTATTCTTTTTTAGTTTATAGAAATCTCTTATAAAATATGACAATTTGAATACATTAATTCGGTAATTCAAATGCGTTAATTCAGTTTTGGATTAAAAACTAATAAATTAGGATTTTTAAGTATAAGCAGGTAATATTTACAGCATGATATATTGAACACAGAGATAACTTAAGAATCAGAATTAATGTATTCAGATTACTAAATTAATGTATCAGGATGGGATGGAAAGGAGGGATTTTTGAACTTTTTGGGAATGAGTGAGAATAATAAAAAATATAATAAATAAATGAGTGTAATTAAGTATTTTTGTTTATAAATTATTCACACATATTAAAATAATTTTTATATATTAAAAAAATTAAATCAAAATTATTAAATTCGATCGAAAATATAACATTTTAGAATGACTATGACTCTGCAAATAAATAAAGTCATTTAACATTACAAATCAGGTCTGGACATTCTTATTCATATCTTAAAAGGTAGAAGATGTTTTTATAAACATTCGACTCAAGAATATGATTTGACATTATTTTGCAAAAAATAATTTAATTATATATATTAAAAGAATAGAAAAATTCAAGAGAAAATGGTCAAATGCCCCCCTCCCCTCCTCGCAAACTATTAATCAATTCTCAACTACACACTTATATTTCATGACGGTCCTATTACCCCCTGAATTTTTATTTTCGATATTTTATAACCCTTAAACCCTGATTTGTTCAAGAAGGTGAATACACCTCTTGTAGGCGTGTAAGGGTTGGTCAAAAAGCTTTAAAATGGCAGAAATTAATTAAATAGTCCATGTGTTGCTCTTCAATTGGAGATTATATAAATTAATTTAATTTTTTTAAAATTCTTTCCCCTTTTCTAATATCACAAAATTTTATATTCATCTTATAATTTCTTCAAAGGGTAAACCCTCAAATTGGACCCTAAACTTGGCACCATTTTGTAAGTTGGAACTTAAACTTTCATAGTGCACAA
>JAABOM020000101.1:27249824-27261176 GCA_011800125.2 Solanum clarkiae
TATTTTTTTTGTAATTTATGTAAAACTTTTTAAATTTTTATACAAAATTAGAAATTTTTGTAGTTTATGTAAAAAAATTAAATTTTTAAATTTTTAATTTTTTTTTTTGTAATTCTCTGTAATTTATGTAAAAAAAATTGTAATTTTTTTATAAAAATTATTTTATTTTTTATTTTTTTAAGAAATGCCACGTGTAAATTAAGAATGTGATGTGTACAGCTTTTGCTTACGTGGACAAACGTGGCATCTCAGTATTGGCTGAAAAAAAACACGTCAGCGCGAGTGCACTCACGCGCCACGTCAGCGACTGGTTTGTGCCTATTTGTTCAGGAATTGCCAAGTTGAGGGTCCTATTTGTGCACTATGAAAGTTTAAGTTCCAACTTACAAATTGGTGCCAAGTTTAGGGTCCAATTTGGGGGTTTACTCTTCTTCAAACTTTCTCAAAGTCCTTCAGTGGTGGTCTTCTAAGTTTCATATGTAGGAGCTCCGAATTAATTTGTAGCTACATCTTTATGATTAGTTAGCATATATTAATAATTTTTTATAACAATAATCATCTCACCCATAAGAAATTTTTGTATATAAAGCTCAAAAATGAAGTTCAAGTTTCTTCTTGAACTCACATTTTAAGAATTTCAAATCACAATGAACCAAGAATGGTGAATCCGCAATATCACCTTTCGATTTCTTTTCTATCAAATTTGCTTTGTACTCTTGCATTTTTTTTGAATTTTAATTTTGAAATTTGAACCAATAATGGTGAATCCGAAATTTCTCCTTCCAATTCACTGTTATCAAATTTTCTTTTCACACTCGTATTTGTTTATGAATTTTAATTTTGAATTTGATACAAATTGAAACTTTATGTAGTATAGCTATAAAGTTCTTCTTCTTTAGTTTGGTGTATAGATTTTTTCCCCCATTTTCTCTTATTATCTAAATAAATTATTAGGATCTCAGAGAAAACACATGATTTTTGTAAATTTAAATTTTTAGATTTGATAAAAATGAGAACTTTACAGAATTTTATAGTGGAGTATTTTATTATTATTTTAGATTAGGTTTACTATTTACAAGAAAAAAAGAAAAAAAATTAAAAGTGAATGTACAATAATTTTACGTGTGTGCTACACAACTTAACATATAATTAGTCCTGATTTTTTAGGGAGATATTTATTTCATATTAAAATAGTTTAGGGGGATAAAATAAGACTCCCACAAAATATAAGTACATAATTAAAAATTAAACTAATAGATTGAAGGGCATTTAGCGATTTTCTCAAAAATTCAAGGAAGTAGAGATATAACAAGGATTTTTTTTTTTAATATTATCCTTTTTATTGTTGGGAGTATTTGTTTTATTTATTGAATGGCAGTCCAATGTTTGGCATTTTGCAGACCTAGTCAATAAAGATTATTTATTTAGACCAATTCTTTGTCTTTTTTCTACTCACACAACTCTATCTTTCCCCTGTACAGCAGTACGCACAATTATTTAAATGCTATATATTTTAATCCAATTCCAACAAAATAATTCTTTCTTTTTTTTCCCCCTTTTTTCAGCTGTTCGAAAGTTTTAATATATATTAGAAGTATTTATTTGAATAATTGACTCAATTTAGTTTTTTGGTCAGTTTGTTGAGAGAGTCTTATCAATAATAATATAAACGTTTTGTTACTAACTTAATGCTTTGGACCCTAAATGTGTTTTTTGAAATCAAATGTGTTTTAAATGCATAAAATATGAAGTCCACTAATGATAAGACAATATTTGGTATAAAATTCAAATAAATGATAAGTTTTTTTTTTCCCCCATATCTGAATTGTTTTATCGACAATAAAAGCATATTTAATATCAAATGCTTTCTATAGTATTTTTCCTTTCTTAACGAATTATCAAACGTTCATTTATTCGTATAATAGCCTTGTTCTATGTTTCAACTTCAATTTCCTGCCTACTTTTTAATTATTTTAATATAATATATCTTAAGAGCTACTAAAGCACCAATGTGAAATAGACTAGATTGTCTATTTCACATCTTTTGAGGTACGATCCTTTCCCAGATCCTGTTAAGATTTATACACCGAGTTGCACTTCTAAGCGCAAATTTATTGGTGCACCTCTTTTGGACATTTTTATCGCATGGAGGGGGGTTAAGGGATTATAATGCAAAGACTCAAACCCTCGTCAATAAAATGAAAATACCAAAATGAGCTAGTAAGATCCTACAATAATGAAATTGGTGAAAGGAAGTATTTGAAGCTTTACATTTTTATAGTGGGCCGGCTTATTTATCTAATGTTTTGTATAAGCCCATTTTTGCATGGGCTTGGGCTACCAAACTGAACATCTTCAGCTTGGGCCCAGTCTTTCAGAAAAAGGATAGTCTTGAATTTATGGTCCCAATTAACAAAGTCTTTAAAATATGGATGATAGGTTTTATTCCTCTCTCAATCAGCGGCGGAGTCACTCTTTGGCCAGAGGGTTTATCCAAATTCTTTTCGGTAAAAAATTACACTATTTATACATAATTGAAATTAATTTTTATCTGTTTATAGTACATGACAAACTCTCTTCAACTAGTTCGTACGCTTGCTTTTTCAAATTTTGAACCCCTTAATTCAAATCCCAACTCTGTCTAATCTTTTTGTTACTTCTATTGAGGAATTTGTATTAGAAGTTAAAAGTGAAATTTGAAGATTAACTTAGGTGACAAGATTTAGTTATCAGTCAATCAATTAATGTAAAAGTAAGAGAAAGGTAAAGTCATGACTCATAATGTAACATTTTGAAAAAGATTGTATAATTGATATGGCAAATCAAAACTTTTGATCAATGTTTTAAGGACAAAATAGAATGGATTACACCATTATTGAGCTTTAGTGTCAATTAGTTAATGATCACCATCTATGAAACTTCCCTTTAGGACCACCAATTGGTAATTGCAATGATACTCATGTCCTATAATAGCTTTTGATCAATTTTCCTCTACATTTTATTCAAATATTTTCAAATTTATTTAGGTGTGGAGCTTGGGGCCTAGCCATGTGATATCTATTTTTATTACTTTATTGTGTTGGCATAAATTCATCATGAAGTAATAAAATTACATTGGTTGTTGGCTAATCGCAATCTTTTTTATTTTGGTTTGGATCAACAATATCAGCAAGTTCATACCGATAAAGTTATATATATATTTAAGGGAATTTACTTAAATATATCATATTTAAAAAATATTTATCATGTATAGCTATATAATTTCAATGCATGTATAATTCGCTTTTAGTATGTAATGCATGTTTTTTTTAATCAAAACAAGCCTAAATACTAATACATTTTAAGACACTTTTAATACATTTATATTGCATGCAAAATTACTTTTATATATAGTGTAATACATCTATATTATATACATGCATAATTCATTTTTTGCAACTTTTTTACCAAAACAAGTACAATGTATTTTTATAAATTTATAATATATACATATTACATATATAGTTCTTTTTTATACAAAGTATTGTTACTTTCAAAATATGGTATATCCTGATGATAAATTGAAATATGTTTAAAAGCAGTAGATATTTTATAAACAAACTTAAAAAGATAATTATCCCAACTTTATTTTTAACTTTTATCTTTTTAATATAATGATATGAAATAAACTTAAATGAAGAAGCGTAGATTCATATAATCAATCCTAGCTTATTTGACATTGAGATGTAGTTAATTTTTTTTTTTTTTGTTAATTCAATTCATTTTGTTCAATTTGTCAACAAATATAAAATAGAAAATCATGTAAAATTCTACTTATTTTGAAATGTATTTATAAAGTGAACCTCAAAATGTATATAAGTGGGCCTCTCGTAGATACACATCCACATAATTTTTGAATGGGGTGGCTTTTTTGGAAAAAATGTCATCAACGTGAATTTATTATATTGAATTTATCCAATAATATTATATTTTAAAATGTCATGTGCCAAAATCTTGAATTATATTCCTCTTTTAAGTCAAATAAGCTACAAAACAAAGTCAATAACTACTCCAAATTTTAGCTCCTACCTACCTACTAGTGTAAACAGCAAAAGAGAAAATAAGATTTTGAATTTGTGTTTTAATTTATTTTTTAAAAAACAACATTTTAAATACATAAATTGGAGTTAGGGTCAAAATTACCTAAGTTTTCGCGAATTCGTAGATAGGCTTATAGCTAACATGACAAGAAAAAGTTGTAACATTTTACGAGTTTTGATGATTATATATATATATATTAAAGTCATTGTGCGTCAGCTTCCGATTATAAATATCGGATTGATTCTAGAAAAAGAATCATGTGACTATAAACAAACAAAAAATGGAATCAAAATGTTGATCATAACCAAGATTGACGGCGTTTTATGACTTTATTTGTTATGATTAAGCAAAAAAGATAAGCAATTTCATGAGCTGTAGAAAGTAACTTATCTAAATTTGTCCAAAGAAGAACATGAAAAAGCAGAATCACTAGTCTTTGTACAAAACCAAAAGTCATTTTCTTCAAGTTTAAGAAAGTGATTGTAGAAAAAAGAAACCATTTTGACAAAAATAAATAAATAAAGATAATAATAATAAAATCTGAATATGATTGAAGTTTCGTATAACGACATCGTTTGTTATAGAGAACATATGGTTTAACATAATATGAGAAATCGATACCAAAAAAGCAATTACACTATGCATGGTCTAAGGACTAAAGTCTATTATACATAACCTTAGCTTGCAATTTATAAAAGAGGTTGTTTCCACAACACTAATCCGTGACCTCTCAGTCACATGACAATAACTTTAAGGTTCCCTAATATTATTATAGAGGATAGTTGTTATATATAGACAAGTTGCCTTTAGTTTGCATTTCTGTAAGCTGTATTCTTTTCCAAGAGAAAACAAACATATTGGACTATTGGTAAACATAAGTTAAATATTAGACGAGTAGCATGGAAGGTTCAAAATCTGAGTTATGACTATGTTGCTTTTGATCCTCCAAAAATGTTGTTGTATTCGTGTTGGATCCTCCAAAAAGATGAACACTTTAATTTTTGAAGGTTCCGAAACAGACTAAATGATAATGTCAAATTTTGATGTTACTAGATGGAAAACAGAAAAGGAAAAGGCACATTCATCTAAAAACATTTTCACATCTCCCATTCATCCTTGTGTTCTAATATTTACACAGTAGACAAAATCTGAAGTATAAACTCTTATCAATTCACTGGTAAAAAACCATTAAAGATAAAAGTTTCTACTACTATCCATGAGGCAATCCAAAAAAAAGAAAAAGAACAGAATTCTAACCACAAAAAGATCACATATCATTGATTTACGGTTCCCTTTCTTGCGATTCCTCGAATATAGAACCTTTAACTGAAATGCCATCAAGAATATCGCTTTCTGAATCAGTTTGTAGTTCTTTAAACTTGGTCATCACTTGTATCATTGTTGGCCTTTTGTAAGATTTCTCATCAAGGCATTCAAATGCAACTTTCAAGTAATGGTAGAGTTCAGCATCACCAGATAGATTTGTTATTAGCTCAGGATCAAGAATCTCGTGACTTCGTTTCTCGTTATGAAGTTGCTTTGCCCATCCAACAAGATTGTTATCATCACCAAATACACGGGGATCTATTGGCCTCTTCCCCGAAAGAAGCTCCAATAATATGACACCATAACTGTACACGTCCCCTTTTGCAGTGCACCTGAAACTTTGGTAGTACTCTGGAGGAACATAACCTGGAGTACCAGCAAGTGTACTCACACTTAAATGAGTATCCAGTGCATTTACCAGCCTTGCCATCCCGAAATCAGAAACCCGTGCCTCAAAGTTTTCGTCTAAAAGTACATTACTAGACTTCATATCGCGATGAATTATGTGTGGTAGGCAGCTGTGGTGAAGAAATGCTAATCCTCTTGCTGATCCTATCGCGATTTTCTTTCTAGCTGGCCAATCAAGAAACATCCCTCCTTTCCTGCCATCATGAAGAACAGATTCAAGACTTCCCCATTTCATGTATTCGTAAACGAGAAGCCTTTCCTCCCCTATCTTGCAGTATCCCAACAATGGGACAAGGTTTCTATGTTTGATTTTCCCAATAGTCTCCATTTCAGCCATGAATTCTCTGTCTCCTTGACCTGTTACATGCACCAGCTTCTTGATCGCGACTGTACTTCCATCTCTCAGCTGAGCCTTGTAGACTTCACCAAAACCTCCTGAGCCAATCATGCTTTCAGAGCTGAACCCGTTGGTCGCTTCTAGAAGATGACCAAAGGTCAGTTTCCTCAATGGTTTTTCAAATGTTGCCACATTAATGCTTAGAGGCTCAGGAACGGTCGATAGTTTCCAGCTGCTACTGCCAGAAGTTGGAAGGCTATCAATGTATTTATCTCTCTTCTCCTCCTCAATTTGAGTCTTTTTAATCCTATAAAGGGCAATAAAAAGTAGGATAATACATACAAAAGAGACCATAATACCAACCACCATTCCTATAGTTGTAGGCTTCTTATTCCCATGATGGTAAATACTCGATGAATGATGTCCAGTTCCTGAGCCACAAGGAGGAAGGGGAACGCCACAAAGGCCTGAATTATTTTCGTATCTTGATGCTGGAAAAGTAGTCAGCTGTCCACCAGAAGGAATCGCTCCCGATAGGTTGTTGTTTGAAACATCAAGATCACTGAGAAATGAAAGGCCTCCTAACGAGGCTGGAATGAATCCCTGTAGGCTGTTATGTGACAGATCAAGAACTCCAACAATCTTGAGACCTCCAAAGTTGTATGGAATGGTTCCGGTGAAATTGTTGTGTCCCAAATTCAGAACCTGAAGGTAGCTCAACGAACCTAAATGATCAGGAATAGTTCCTGATAAAGAATTGTAGGAAAGGTCAAGGAAAATCATGCTCCCGTTCCTGGCAAAGGTGTACATTGTCCTGCCAGAATAGATCCTAGTTGATGGACAGAAGTGAACCATAGGAAGAATGTCAAGCCTCTCTTCACGAATGCCTTCGAACTCAACCAGTCCACCAGCACCTCTACATTCAGTTCCACCCTCATTTCTCACAAAAGCAAACGGTTTTCCAGAAGCCATTCCTGGATTAACAAGGCCAGCTTGATCAGCAAGCTCAGGAGGGATTGAACCTGTTAGAGCATTGCTATTCAAATCAAGCCATATCAAGTTCCTGCATGCACCCAATTCCCGAGGGATAGGTCCAGCAAGTGAGTTATTACCCAACTGAAGGATAGCAAGATTTACAAGATTGCCAATTCCTTGTGGTATCTCTCCAGATAGTCGATTGCTGGACAACGAAACCCAAACCAAGTTGGTACAATTAGCAATGGACTGTGGAAGTGTCCCTGAGAGGGAATTGTCATTGAGAATGAGGGTCTGTAGGTTTCCTCCATTGATGCAAATGCCTTCAGGAATTTCACCTGTGAGATTATTAGCCCACATTACCAATTCTGAAAGATTTGGAAGGGTCCAAATCTCCAACGGGACCGAACCAGTCAGGCTATTGAAGCTGAGATCAATCTTCCTGAGGTTCCTACACTGTCCAAGCTGTTTAGGCACAGTGCCAGTAAGATAATTACCGGCTAACAGCATCGTTTCCAATGGAAACCCCGAGGCTGCTAAACAAAACTCAGAAGGTACATTCCCAATAAACATGTTTGAACTGAGGTCAAGCACCTGAAGTTTTGTACAGTTTACCAAAGACCTTGGTACATAACCAGTAATGTTATTGAATGGCAAGTAAAGATACCTAAGATTTGTCAATGAACTGATAACAGTATTCAAGAAATCGCCTGATAGCTCATTGTGACCAAGATTGAGACTGAAAAGTGAGGAGCATAATTTAAAAGTTGAAGGAAGTTCACCGTTCAATCGATTTCCAGAAATATCGAGCTCCTCAAGTGTGCTGCAAGTCTGCCCCAACTCTGATGGAATTTTATCCAAAAATTGATTGTTCGATAGCACCAATCGCTTCAAACTCTTCAACTTCACCAATGACTCAGCAGGAATCTCCATTCGGATCGAATTATGGCCAATGTTCAGTGTATTGAGGCTCTGGCAATTTGCCAAAGAGGGTGGAAACTCAGTGGAGGTAAGGTTGTTGAAAGACAAATTGAGGACAGTGAGATTTTGGCATGTCCCAAAATCAAGATCAATGAGTTCTCCAGTTAAGTTATTATGTGAAAGATCAAGAATAGATAGACTCTTGCAAGAAGTGAGGGAACTTTTTAGCTTGCCAGCAAGTTTATTTGAGGAGAAATTAAGCAAATTCAAATTCTGGCAATTGGACAGTGCATAACTTAAAATGCCAGAATCTGTAATGGTGTTACTTGATAAGTCAAGCTGCAACAGTGAAGGTCCAAACTTTAGAACAACCCCTGGAACTGAATTCCCAGAGACATTTAGGTACTTAATTTTGTCACAAGACTTTAACAAAGGCTCTAAAACAAGAACCTTAGTGAAATTGTTAGCTGATAAATCAAGAAACTCAAAGCTACAAGAACTAGCTATTGAGGAAAGATCGCCATAGAAATGGTTTCCACTGAGAAAAACTCTGAGCATAGTAGGCAAAGCCATGAGATCAGTGAGGTGAAGTGGACCACCAAGCCCAACACTGGAAAGATTGAGCTCAACAACTTGACCATTGGAACATGAAATCCCATTCCAAGTGCAAGGACTTGAAGAAGATAAAGTCCAGCCATTCAAGAATCCATTTGGATCAGATTCAACAGAGGACTTCTTGAAGGCTATTAAGCTCCTTACTTGATCATTTTCAGCCAGTTTTCTTGCATTTGACACCACCACAAAAGAACTCCAACTCAGAAGTATTATTATAAAGACAACATTTTTCAACACCCCATTTGGTGAAAAATATCCATGGCATCTTTTATGACTCATCTTGCTGAAAAAAACACCACCAACTGCATAAAAATCAATTCTTTAAGACTCTTTTATAGCTCATCTTGCTGAAACAAACATCACCAACCAACAAACTGCATAAAAATCAATTCTTTCAACTATTTAAGAATACCCCTCCTTCCTACCATCAAACCTGCTCATTAATGGTGAAAAAACAAACATAGTGAATAAAAGAACTCCATAGATGGTGGAAAAAACAAGAAATGAATGAAAAGACAGAAACTTTACCAGGTTCTTGATGTGTATTTCAAGTCACAATCTTGAGTTTGTTAAAAAGAGGAGATTTTTGGTATGACAATAGACAGATAGATGGGAGCTGCTGCAGGTGTTTTGCTTGTACAAACAACAGTACACAAGAGGTTTCTTGATGTGGGGGTGGAGTGTGGGGGTAGAGTACTATGTTCAGAGTTGTCGGCTGGTCACAGGAAGGTCATGAAAAAATGTGTATACTAAAATATAAAACATCAACACAAGGAACAACAAAGTTTCTGCAAAACTCAACTAGAATGTTTTAAAGTAGAAAGAAAATGAAGGGGAAAGAGTGTAGAGGTAAAGATGAATGAACAGAATTAGCACTTTGTTGTGTGGAGTTTGCTATTTCTCTTTGCTATTTTATTTTTATTTTTTTGACAAGAAATATGCTGCTTTTTCTCATATTTGGGTCCAGTCAAACTTGGGATTTGATTCTTTTTTTTTTCTTTCCTTTTGGTTAATCACTTTAATTAGGGTGTGGTGGACCCCCATCTTGGCTTTGGTGGGGGTGGACACAAAAGACAAATATTGTTAATTGCTCACATTAGTTGAAGAAATGTATCACTTGTCTCCTTGCCTTAATAAATTTAAACACCGAAGCAATTTTCTCAATTTCTTTTATGGGTATTAGCTTACGAAATTTAGAAGTATTGAGAGTCCAGGTTCATATTTTTAAAAATTTTATGATATTATTTTTCATGAGTTTGTTAAATATTTCAATAAGGTTGACGTTAGCATTTTAAAGGCTACTGAATAGAAATATGTAATTTCTTAATTTTTTGTGGATGTTACCCATGAATTTTGAAGTTACTGAGGTTTTGACCTCATTTTTCCCCAAAAAAAACTTTATAGAACCGTCCTTAACGAGTGTAATTAATACATGAAGCGATTATTGATCAAAATAGTACTTTCTTCGTTTTATTTTAATTGTCATGTTATATTTTTTAAAAGCCAATAAAATTAATTTAGATTGAGTTAATTTAATATTTTAATTAAAATAAACTTTTAGATTTCAAAAAACTATAAGCAAAGTATTATTGATTACAATTTTTTTCATATTAGTATGATGAAAAAATATATCTTAAAATATTGATCAAAATATATATAATTTAACTCTAAAAGTAAAATTTATGACAATTAAAATGAGACTTCCAATGTCCTTGCATGTCCAGGCCTGGCAACTGAAATATGTATAACATAAAATAGGATCTCGATACTAAGTAATTACAAAAATAAGATTAGTCTAGATATGATATTTAGATAAAAATAAATTTTTGAACCTAATTCGACATTAAAAACTAATTCATGAGGTGATAATATTGTTAAAGACTATTCAAGAAATCCAATTGCATCATCTAACACCAATATGAAACGTGCCCACAAAATGTTGATAAAAAATAGTTTGAATGCTATATTATTGAAGTCAAACATATTTATGTTATTTTATTTTTAACATTGAACTGTCAAATTGTCGTGTTCTGTTGTTCACGCTTTAGAGCTTTAGCTCTAGGCGTGCAAGTGTCATTGAACAAAAGTGAATTATCTTTTTCTTAATTGATTTTGGATAATTCTAATCAGCTGAACTAATATTTAAGATCAATCTAATTCGACTATCTATTTTCTTAACAAATATTATTGTTTACCTTAATTCAAGTTTTGTAGCGAACATTTTTAAGAGAACATGTTTATAATTAAGTTATTTTTGAACACATACATTGTATGTGTATTTTAAAAATTATCACGAAGTCGATAAATATTGTTATAAAAAGTATAATACTTAAAAGCATGAATTGTGATCATATTTAACAAATTCCAATTCAAAATTAACTATCCTACTCTCCCCATGGATTGAAATAAATATTTTTATGACTCGTGAAGAGACATTTTAAGTAATTTGTGAAGAAGACAACATAAATCTTTATCTTTTGAGGAAAAAAATACACATCAAAATCAAAGATCTCTCCTTGGAATATATTGTTTCTTCTTTTAAACTAAAATACATATATAGTAGTAACTTTAAAAGTTACTATTAAATAACATTTATGTTTTCACTATCTATTAAATAAAGGATAAATTATCTAACTAGGCAAACATATGCTATGTATTTATATTATATCAATATAATTTGAAAAAATTTC
>JAABOM020000101.1:27263688-27290565 GCA_011800125.2 Solanum clarkiae
TATTAATGAGACAATTAAGTACTAAATCTACTGTTACAAGTCTGAATTAATCATTTAAGAGTCCATGGACTTGCCTTCAATCTTACTTCATCTTAACAAGTGTAAATTTCGTCGTAATTTCCTATACCAACTTAAATAATACTCCTATTTGATATTGTGCTTAGTAACTTAGTGTAAAAAAAAATATCAAATTTTATTGATACGTCTCGTTGGGAACCATGAAACAACTAAGATCCTATCTTCTACTTCGTATTTCTATAAGAAAAAGGCAATGAAATGGGAATTGTGACGCGCTACTCGATCCAGCTTCTATCTATTTTCCTCTTTCGAGATGCCTTCTTCAATGGCCAGGCAAGAGATAGAGTCTTATCTTCCTTCTACGATTCCAAACTTTGTCTTAAGAGTTGATTCGTTCAAAATTAAAACAGGAAAGATAATTTCGAAAGTGGAGACATAAACTGAGAATCTGAGACAGGATTACTATTGGCTTGAAAGCGGTGTGACTCATTGTTATTGGAATCTGACTTCCTTGTGGCTCTTCCTTTGCTAACTTCGCCTGTATTTGAGTATAAACTAATCTACTATCACTTGACAATTGATAAAATTTGTATCTTGATTATGATCAATATAATATACGACTTGACATATTTAATTTTTAACTAAGTAAGAAATATATTATATTTAAACTTATTTTAAAATTATATTACCATTAAAACATAAATAATAATATAAATTTAATATGACGCATGAGTAATTTAAAACATGGAAACAGTTAATGTATAGTAGAGTAATTAAAAAGTAAGTGGAACAGCATAGTGTAGAATATTTCTTGGAAAAAAAGTGTATATAATATAGTATTATAAAATATTTTTTTTAAAAAATGACATGAGGCACGGGGCGCGGGACCTAGGGTTTGATGTTTAGGGGCACAAATTACAAGTCTGTTTTTTTCTGCTCAAGGGTTATTTTACTGTTTAGTTTATCTACAATATTTTTTGTAATTTTTTTTTGAGTTTTGGGGCTTTTAATTTTCTTTTTTGCACTAGGTTTACGTTGTGAACAATTAAAAAAATAATTTGTAGAATGTTATCGTAAATCAATTAGTGTAATTATACGTATTAAATATGAATTATATATGAGAATTATAATCAATAAATTATACTCAAACTATTTTAATGTGTTTTAGAGAAGAAATCTTTACTTAAACTTTCTCCTCTTTGTCCCTCATTCTTCAAGAATAAGAAAGATCCTTTTCCTTTTAATGGTTGGAAACACCGTATTCTTTTAACCTTTTAATTTAAAGTTAAAGTATATATAACATGAGTATATTTAGTTATTATTTATATAAATTCAAATTGATGCATATAGAATGCTTCATAAATTTCAAAAGATTAATGTATGTTTATTCAAAATAATTTTATCTTACGTGATATTAGATATAAATCATCCTCTTTAACTCTTTTCACTAGCCATATTTCTATACGTACATCTAGGAATCAACTCAATACATGATTAAATCATCACAAACGACATTATTTCATTTTAACCTTGATGAGTACTACTTGTACGTCTCATCTTGCACAACTCAAAACATGACCAAATTATCTCAAACAATATTATCTCATTTTGCACAACTCAAGACATAACCAAATTATCTCAAACGACATTATCTTATTGATTTTAACCTTAACGAATACTCACAAAATAGTGGTAGCATATTTAAAAAACTATGTAATATATAGAGAAAGTAGTTAAAATCTAGGGAGTGGTCAAATAACTTGGTTGAGGGAACATCTATGTCAGTATACGTCAGTGAAAAAAGTTGAATCCAATTCTCTTGTCTTATACTTCTTCTTTTGCCCTTTGTTATCCATAGATTCGATTCTTCCTCAAAATAATGCCAAACATGACTAGACAAACTCAGCCACTACTCTATTTTATCAATAAATGAAAGAGAATTATGTTGTTTTCAAATTTGAAAATAGCAAAGTCAAAAATATATTATGTGATTTTTTTAGTATTTGTTCGAGTTCTGATAGATAAAATATAATGTATTTATGTTACTGGAAAGTAGTAAATATCTTAATGAATTATATCAATCGAGATACACATAAACAACAATAGATTCAGTGAAATCTCACGAGTAAAGTTTGAAGAGGATAAATATACGCAAATCTTACTGCTACCTCATAAAGATAGAGAGATTGTTTTCGTAAAACCCTCATCGAAATTGATCAAAACACTATTGACACAAGTTTCATTTTCAAATTTCAATGGAGATGTTTTTTTTTTTAAAAGGCAGAAAATCATTGGTGAGTAAAGTTACTCAATACTTGTACTCAATAAAAAGTATTTTCTCCATCTTAATTTATATCATAGTCTTTGAAAGTCAATTTTCTTTATTTTGATTGTTCATTCGTATATAACATCTTTAAGGTTTTTGAATTTATTCTTTTTACATATTGAGAAACTACATAAAAAGTACTATAAGTCAAAAGAATAAATTGCAAAAAAAAAAAAAATCAAAAAATAAAATTGGATTTCAAATTTTTAATTATATCATATAAATTGATATATATAAAGTTACAATTATGCAATAAAAATGAATAAGATGCGCACAAACTAAATCGAAGAATATTATTGTATTTTTTTTTTTAAAAGTCAACAACTCTTATTTGATAGCATTCCAAAGAAACAGACAATCCCCTATTCCTTTTTAATCTCTTCCTAATCCTAGGATTATTCCCACATTAGGGAAATTTTTTAGCCAATTTATTTGATAAACAATTATAAAATAAAGTTCAAAAAGTGTAGTAATTAATAAATTAACATTAATTGAATATAATTTGTTGCACTATGACAGCGGAATCCTCGCAAAGAAACCTGCCTGATTTTTGGACCGTCCTTTTTTTGTTGTTACTACGAGTTTAGTACAACAACTTTTCTTTTATTTATTTAATTATGGGATAAATAATAATTTTTAAAAAGTAAAACATTTTAATTGAAAAGGAGAGTATTTATTAAGTATAGTAGCTTTTAGCTAAATGAATGAATCCATTATTCTAGTTCTACTATAGGCTTTAAGAGAGAAATAAAGATTATATTTATTGGATAAATGATGCTCCATCAAATTAAAAATCATCTACTAATAAATTGGACAATTTATAAAGGAAGCAACCATCAACATTTAATTAGATATTTCAAATTTAAATTATGAGAATAATTAAAAAACTAACTATGGAAATATACTTCTTTTCTTAACTAAATGTCTCATTTTCGAGTCATAAGGATGAACAAAATCAATTACCAAGAATTGTGATGGAGTAGATTAAATCGATTCATCCTTAACCAGATGTCTTAGGTTCGTATAATGAGAATAAAAAAAAATTAATTATCAAAGATCATGTAGAGACGGAGTTAGCCTTTTGTTAGAGGGTTCATCTGAACCCCCTTAAATAAAAAATTATACTATTTATATATGGTTAAAATAATTTGTTATATATATATAGTAGACATTGAATTTCCTTCAACCAATTTGTATGTTTACTTTTTCAAATTTTAAACCTGAGATAATCATAGTAGGATAAATAAGATATCATTATTATTTCACCTAATATATTGAGTTTGACTCATGGAAATGAAATGAAATAAATATAGCAAAACACACTTTCATCTTTGATGCTTACGTAATGCGTATTTAAATTAGTCGACACAAAAATAAAACCATTTTACCGGGAGGAAATTAATTTAAATGGAATCACCAAACAATGGACCCATAGTCCCAATTTTGGGAGACTGGGGCCCCGTGATGTTGAAAAATTGAAGGGCCGGGGCCCATTAAGCGTCAGGGGCAGACGCACACGAGTGGCTGTGGGCCCAATTTCGCCAAACGTTTGACTTCCCGACAATTTAGTTTTCAAAAGTCTCCAAATTTTACGTATATAATTTATATATATAATTTTTGTTCAAAATTAGATTTTACACGTGTCCAAAGTTTAGTGACTATCGAGGTTCGATGGATTAATGTACTCTTAAATAGAAAATTTAAAGGGATATTTCAAAGTAGAATTAATTTGAGTTCCGACCACTATTTGAAATTATGGAAAAATACTGAATTTCTTATCTCATTTTAATTTTTTGTGAAAAAATATCAATTGAAATAGAGGATTTTTTCAAATAACAAGAGTTTTGATCAATAATTCAATAAAATGATATTGATCATGTTTTCTAATTCTTGTGAGAAACAAGTAAGTTTTTTACTTTGTAAAAATTGTGCTCAATTTCATATGTGGTAATTCCGCCAAGTGTGTTCTGACAAATTTATTACGTAAAAATATTAATTATTTAAAATATATCACAATTTTCAGCGCGCTAGCTTCGATAAGTTGTAGTCCGTACCAATTGATATTGTTGTGTATAACAAAAAAGAAGATTTATTTCATGTAATTAACTTATCTTTGTAATAAAGACTTGAAATATGAACAATTTTCCTCCCAACATATATGTCAAAAATATCTAATAGAACTAATTAATCACACAATTAGATATAAAAGAATAATTAGGGTAAAAGAAAAAGGCATATGTATATATCATGGTGGCCAACACGGTTTTGCCTTTAATTCATTGTTAACTCTAAAGTAATATGAATATGGAAATTAATCTTAATCAATAATCTTTTTTTTTCTCCAATCTTAGTCTAAATAACCAACTAACTCGTGACTTTTCTATTATTATTTTTTTCTTTATTCCTCTTGACTTCTTATACTCAACCTATTAGGTGTCACATACTCAATTGAATGAAAACAACTTGTATTGTTGTTACATATTTTCACTAATAATACAAAATATTCGATTGGCGAGAATACAAATTATCGCATGCACTTCTTGAAATTAGTTGGGCCTGAATATATAACTTGTCCAAAAGTTAGTGGATTGGGTTTCAAATCTAAAACAAATGGATCCAAGTTGGCTGAGAAATCACATAAAATAAATATTGCAAATAAGTCATATTGAAAATGATCATAATAATTTTAAAATATTAAATCATGCTAAAATAAATCTACTATTTTTATGTAACATAATAAATTTAAAAAATTATATATACGGTGTCAGATTGATTTGGTCTTTGATTGGGCTTTTAAAGTTAGAACAAACCCAACCCAAGTCGAAGTTTTATTTTCCTATAGCAAATCAAGTCAAATCAAATTACTGGTCGATTTTTTTTTATTTGCGATTTTACGCGACTTTTGATTCGATTTCATTTACCCCTATTACCAACCACTAGAGTAACGCAAGAATACTCATTGTTGTTTTAAAATAAAGAAAAACTCTTTTCTAATTTTTCATCAAACTAATCGTAATTAGCCGTTGGAGTTACACATAAATGGTCAAGGAAAAATCTTTCTTATTCTAATATTATTACATTTACTTGTTATTTACTAAATTACTTTATATGACATTAATTGAGTCAAACTAGCCGTTAACTATTTACTAGAGTAATACTTATATATACGATGTATTGTTCCTGAGATTGAAATATTATTCTCCAGAGTTATTTGAATAGTCGCTATTCCACAAAGGTAAAGATAAGATCTATATATATATTTTTATCATTTCAAGTTTTATCCAAAAATTTTTTTTGAGTATATTGTTGTTGTTGTTATCTCTTCTAACATGTCAATTTTTTTGTTTAAAATTTGTTATCATTTGTCATAAATTTATAGTTGGATGAATTAGTTAAGGTTGCGAGATATGTCTAATTATTTTATTTATTTTTGACGCGTCTTAAATTAAATCTAATTTACGGAAAGTACTATTTTTTCCGACTATCTATATTGATTTGCCAAAAAATATATATTTATAAAATTATACTAAATATGTTATTATTAAATTGTAGAGGTGATGTTCAAAATTTCTTCTTTCATATAAATACATGTTTTTAATCTTTCTCGACCTTTTATTAGATTAAAATCTTTACTATCTAGCATCACAAGTATACATTCATTAGTGTTTGTTAACTAGAAAACAATTTAAATATTTACTGCTACATTATTAAATTTCATAAAGGAAATGTTTTTTAAAAAATTCTTTATATATCATTTTTATTACATATTATTTACTCGTCAAATTACACTGCGTAAATTTTATTGTGTTGATTCGCCATGGAAAATGGAGAAATTTATGACTTCTTGTCAACAAATGCAAATTACGAATTGATGGTTTCGTTTTTGATTTTGCTGGAATAATGGCAGGAAATTGAGGATTTAGGTATTGGTGTATGTTTCATCTATGGCTGAAAGTGGCCGGCGACGCCGTAGTAGAGATGAAGGTGGAGGAGGAAGCTCCAATGCCGATTTTGAGCCGTCAATGGATGAATTTCCACTCGACATAGTAGCTCATGTATTGGAGAAACTGGATTTGGGTTCTCTTTGCACAGCTGCTTGTGTCTCTCCAGCTTTCAATTCCGCCGTCGCACAACTTCTCCCTTCTCTATCGTCTCTCGATCTTTCTGTAGGTCAATTTTTTCTTCTTCTAATTGAATGCCCTAATTATGTTGATGTAGTAGATAAAATGAGTTAATTAGTAGCCTCACTGAGCATAATACTGATGTAATTAGCAAATTAACAAAAATATTTCGCGTATAGAGTTACTTGCATATGGTTGCTCATGGAATTAGTTGAGGTGAGCGCAAGCTTGTTTGGACACCATGGTTTTTCAAAAAAGTTATTTCTAGTTCAATTCCCGAGTTGATGTTAAGTGAAATATGTTGTTTCTAGATTATCTAAAGCTTTTTTAGATTTGTATACTTGATTGGTTATTATTTAATGAAATGAGTGTGAATAGAGTGGAGTAGAAATCCAGGGCTTATGTAGTGGAGATCATTTAATTTAGGATTGAGACGTTGATTGTATTGACAGCGATAATTATTTTGAGTTATTGCTAGTTGATTTACATTGACCTATTTTCGATGAATCTGATTATTGAATATAGTAAAATGCATATGAAGAATGTGTATAGATGGGATTGAGGCGTAATTGCCTGTCCATTTGACCATTTTTTAGTTTAGTTATGTGATTTCTACCTCTGGGATGAAATTTAATACTTGTTATCTTTGATTTACAGGGATTTTATCTGGATGAAGAGAGTCTAAAACATGTCATGCGTAGGGTCAAAGGAGCCAAGAGTTTAACCATTGATTGCCTTCAAATGAAGAATGATTCCTCCATTTTCAATATACTCGGTGAACATATTGAAGATTTGTGTTTGCTCAAATGTTCCTCTCTGTCTTATGACATTCTTAGTGCAATTGGAGAAAGGTGCCCCAACTTAAGGTATTTTCCCATGTCAAACTATATTTTTGCTACTTCCAACAATTGGCATATATAGGTAATTGTTATGAGATGCTTCACTGGTTTATAAATTCTCATTTTTGATCATTCATTCTCAAAAATTCTCATCTTTGATGTTAAGAGCTTTACAAGTGGTTGCAATCATTTTATCAGGGAATAGAAGGCGTCAATTGCCTCCATTGGTGGATTTTCAGACTGTTATTATCCTGAAATTCTCTCTGCATAAATGGATTATATTTGGTTCTAATAGTTCACTTGAGCCATTACATTTCAACTTGCAGAAGCTGATTTGTAATTTTTTTTCTCGATATATCTGAAGCAGATTTTTAGTTTGTGAACATTCATCTATCAGCTGAATTTGATTTTTTTTTTGTTGACCCTTGATAGCATCTGAACTTCTTTAGGCTGTGTGGATATAGAAAACTGCAAACTGCATTTGCTTTTGCACTTGGCATTCATTAATTTCACTCTATATGTCCACCTTTAGATGGAAAATTCAAGATGATTAAATCCATTGTGGTTACACCAATATTATGTTACTTTCATACTCTTGTCATTTATCCCTGGATTTGCTTCCAGTGTATATTTTCTTCTTTCCTCTTTTCCTTTTCTGGATCAGGTACTTGCTTATTGAATTTGTCGGTTCTAAAGCAAAACAACTTTTCGAAAGAGAACTTACAGAAATGCTCCAAAAGTTATCCTTGTTAGAGGTAAAGTATTCTCATCTTTGACATACTTCTCCTCTCTTTCTTCTTCAAATTGTTCCTGGTGCCTCTTCAAGCTTATTACTCTTTAAACAAAGAGTTTTTCCTTTAGAGCGTTTATTTATGACATTTTTCCTTTCCTGCAGTCACTGTCAATAAAAATTCGAGGGACCCACTTTGATATATTTGATATACAACCTCTTGAAATGTTTCTGCCCAAGAGTTTAAAAAAGTTGAAGTTACAGCAAACGACAGGAAACACATTTTTACGTTCGACACACAAGATCAGGGATATCCCCTGGTTCTACTTGCAAAGCTTGTCTCTTGTCTTGGACGTTATATCAGATCGTCTTCTCGTGATGGTTGCACGTGCTCTTCCTCAATTAGTAGAGCTGGATCTTGAAGACAGACCTTTTACTGATCCACTGATAGTGGACTTGACCAACATTGGACTAGATGCTCTGAAACTCTGCAAGAATCTAATTACCCTCGCAATTGTTCGAAGTAGTATGAATTGTCTAACTACATTTAAGGGAGTGGACAATATGGGCATGTTCCTTCTTTCTGAAGGTTGTGAAAAGTTGGAATCGGTGAAACTTGGTGGATTCGTAAAGGTTACTGAAGCTGGGTTTTCGTCAATTCTGCAATCATGCCAGAATCTGAAGAAATTTGAAGTGTTGACTTCACCTCTATTATCAGACTTGGCGTTTCATAATATGATAGGAGTTGCAAGGTCCCTAATTGAATTAAGGTTGTTATCATGCAGGCTTCTCACTAGTGCAGCTTTGGAGAGTTTGTCCTCATTTAGTAAGTTGGAGGTACTTGACACAAGTGGGTGCAGAAGCATTTCAGACTCCGGTCTCTTCTACATACAAAGTGTTACGACACTCACAAAACTAAACTTAGCAGGAGCTGATATCACTGATACGGGTCTGGCTATTCTTCGTATGGGAAACTTACCCATTGAGCAGTTGTGCATCAGAGGCTGTAAAAGAGTAACTGACAAGGGAATTGAGGCTTTATTTCGTGCTGAGGGGAAAATTTGCAAGACGTTATCATTGTTGGATGTTGGTCGCATTCCCGGAATATCTGATGCAGCTATATTTACCATTGCGTCTGCTGCTAAAGCATTAACTGATTTATGTCTAAGGTACTGCTTTCATGTGACTGATGCTGCAGTGAAGATTTTGGTGGATAGAACAAATCACAAGAGTAGTTTACTAAGACTTGATCTTTTCAACTGTCGAAGTCTGTCTGGTGATCTGATGAAGCTATTTATGGACAAGTTTTCTTTCTGTGGTTTGCGCTGGCTTGGTGTTGGATGTACCCGGTTAGTCAATAAAAAAGACGATTTCTCTGCAATATGCAACGCGCGACCCTGGCTGGTTGTGTGTTATGTTGGCTGTGAATTTGGGTGCCATGATGGTTGGCAATTTCATCAGATCATTATGCAATAGTTAACAGAAGGCGGTTTTTGAAGAGGAAACTCTTACAGATGAAGATGGACCTCATCCTTGATATCTCAAAGGCTGGTCACTCCAAGTTCCGTTTTACATTGTAATATTATCTCCAATTTGATACCTCCATATTTGAGTTGCACAAGTTGGTGACTGTGATACATGTTGGATTGCTTCCTAAGTCTTGTGCTTTAGTTGAACTTTATTCTGCTTATTCTAGCATTTTCCCCTAGTTTAGGCAATTACTATGCTTTATTTGCTCTCTATTGTAATGACCCTTTTGAATTGCAATGGAAACACCTTGTTAAAAAGATCTTTCTTCACTTTATTTGCATGTTTTGAATGAACCATCAAATTATATTTGCTCTCTTGAGTCTACATTTACTCGGCCATCGTAGATGTCCAACTTCACTTGGCATACGAGTAAAACCAGTACGTGCAAAACATTACTGTTAGTGGGGAAGAACAGGACCAAATCATTCTCTGATTAAAAGCTTCGAACTTCAAAGATAAAAACCTCAACCACTTTCTGGCACTTCCATAATTGAGCCCACAAGAATCGCAAAGGTAATAACATATGAGAAAAGGCAAAGGGAAAATACAAAGTTGCTAGTTCAATTCCTATATTCCATACATGTGATTCCTAAACTTTGCAAAGCTACTTGGCTGCAAAGGAAATTCAATAAGAGCAAGAAATTGATCCGGGCAATACATCAATTTTCAAATAAAACCACTTCGTCCGCCCCTTCTAGTTTGCCTGTCGTATGCAGTGTTGAATTTGTCAACAAGCTCGTTCATTGTACTGCAACCACAAAAAAAAAAAAAAAAGTTAGATTCTTTATGACCAAGTGTGTCACCTGCTTGCACTACAAAATTAGTGGTAATACTTGTGAGGACTTATTTACTAGCGCTTGCACTGTTCCACACTATACTACTAATTTGCCGATGATGTTTTACTTATAAACAGTTTTGACATGATTGACAAGTTTAATTGAGAGATGAAGCTGCCTACTGACATCATCAACTTAGAAGTCTTTTAGCATTCCTGTATTATTGTGAACATAAAAGTATAAAATTATCTATCGGAAAGAGGAAAGCCCATGGGCGTATCAGCATAGCCTCACTGCTTCATACTTCGCAGTATGTCACAGCAGCTTCAACTAAGTACCTTTGATGAATTCTGTTCTTTTCTATTAGGTAAGACAAACTACTACCTCCTATGAGTTTATTTCTTCTATCTGTTGTAGTCATAATTATTATTCCACCAAGGTCCACTTTAGTCCTAAAACTACACTACACTAGAAAATATATCAATAATGAAAATGAGAAAGAAGAAAGGAGGGACAGAAAAGTTGATGTTAGATGTTATTTGAGCTACTTTTACCAAATCGCAAAATAAATTATCATGATGATCAAATAATTTTTTTTGTAGAAGCCTCAAACATCATACCTAGAGCAGTTGGTGAACATGGCGAGGTAACTAACTAATAACGTGTCATTATACTCCTGCACCAAATGAAAGAACAAATAATAATCATAGAATCAGAAAGCAGTCAGAATATATTAGGTGCACTACCGCAAATATAAGATCTCTAATAAACAATTAGCAGTCAGTACTCGAACTAGTAGTCACCATTTAAAGATCTTGAGGTTCTTATCAGGGAACCAACATGAGGAAACCCAGTGACCTCTAGTGAAGATATACACACAAACAGACAGACTCACACGTATGTATCTGCAACTCTACTGAATAATGTCAAAATGCACTTACCATCAAGAAATCATCTTTAAATTTTTCCGACTCGATAGCTGGTAATCTTCTTAAAAGACTAGAGACCTGCCTCAAAAGTGAATTATCACAAGGGATATCACCTGCACCCATAGCAACTACAAACATTAAAATCCTTGGATATTGAAGGAACTCATGAGGAGGCTAACATTTGAGGAGCAATGTCTTGGGAAAAGACAAATCCCCTTCACTCATACAGCAAACTATCAAGAATCTGGACTCACCAGTCCATCTAGGGAAAACTTCACATTCACTCAGGTTGCATAATATAATAAATTTTTATCACGATTAGGTGAGTAGCCCAGTTAAAGCACAACCTTCATAATCCATTTTAATGTAACTTCAAGTCCCAACAAGTTCTACATACCTTTTTGCATTGCAAGCAGATAGTGATGTAGCACTTTGATTCTGCTATTCAGCATCTTAATGGCACTGTGTATGCCAGTGAGGTGGGCAGCCACTGTAAGAAACAGAACATGTAAGTCCTAGATAAGCTCTGCCATTATTGGGGCAAAGTGCAGAAGATAAAAAAAACAGATAATTCTAGTTCTGTTAAGCACATTTCCAAGCTTGGAATTGCATAAAAACAAAAAAGTTAACAGTGCTCACACTGAGTTGCAGCAGAACCTCCATCTGATGGTTTAAGATGAGCAACATGATCAACAGAAATCCGCTCAGCTTCAACAGTCTAGCAAGCAATGAGAAATTTGAAAAACGTCTTTTTTTTTTTTTGGTGGGGGGGGTGTGTGTGTTAAGGAGCCCCCAAGAACTAGTTGACAAGACGACACAAATTGACGAGAATGTACCTCTATCTGGTAGCTTGCTTGGACAAAAATAAGTTGTGGGATGCCATCAATGACGTGCAACTCTTGGTACCAACAAACAGTTTCAAAACAAAAATATTAGACATCAGAAGAACTTATTTCACAAAAACGTTAATGTTCCAGCAGAAGAACCCACTCCACAAACTTGTATTAGATTTTTGAGGTGATAAATGTAAGAAGCTGCAGCTAGATGATGTTGATAAATGAATTTTATTCTAACAGGGACAACAAGACAAATTCTGCCAATAAAAGTTGCCACATTGATTTCAGATCTTTGTCATAAATCAATGTCATATTGACTATATACGCACCGCTTTCATAGATAGTAAGTGGCAGGTCCTTCTGTGTATGATTGATAGAAGGATTAAGAAGCACGTACACAGGACTTTCATTGATGTCCATCAACTGATACAAAGGAATATATGACAAGGTTATTTATAGCAATAAATATGGAAAGAAATACAATCTATTAGGAAGGTAAGCAAATTAATCATCTCCAGAAAAAGTAATATATGAATCATGGGCCTTGACAGGCATATCCCATTCCCATTGGCCAAAATGAAACTACATTTCACAAACAAAAGGAGATGTTACAATAGCCTTACTCCACTAAATAATGATTGAGACCACGAAACATCAGTAGCATTTTTGTTTTCTCTTGTAAGTCCAATGTTCAAAGATAGATGATCAAATCATTCCCCATAGAGTGTATAATGCTGGGGCAACTCATATAAACTGATCCTCTTGTGATAATAATATTATTCCAGTACTCAATCATCCAAAGTTTAGGGCACACACATCAGCTCCGCTTCTTAACTGTGATACAAAAACCATTTGCGCAAGAACTAACAGAGAAACTGACTCGACAATCCTTTTATGCACATAAGTATATATGTAAAACATACTTGTTATGTTACCAATCTCCACCTCCTATTACAACTTTTGCTTCACCTCTACCTACCACAAGTGAATTGAAAATGCAACTATTTGTTTTCTTGGAGGGATCGTAGGAATAACTGGTAAAGTTACTACCATGTAACTAGAAGGTCATGGGTTCAAACCTCGGAAACGGGAGCTTTAGTACACCGGGATTGCCCTTTTTTTGCTTTCTTGAAATACACAATTATTAGTACTAAACATTATTAACTTCCTAAATAGCATCATCCTATAGAATTTATCGCCATTTTTTCCCTTTTACCAGATAACCATCCTCTCTTCCACACATGGAAAAGTAGGAGTTATCTTAAGTTCTATTTTTATCCTCTTAATTAACAAGCAAAAGGAACATAAAGTGATAAGTACATTTGAAAACAAAAAGAATTCATTAAGATGCTCAAAGACAGGTTTTGAGAGATTATAAAAACTCACAGCTTTGTGAATATGCATATCCAGTTCTTGTGCATCACTCCCGGATGAATACCATCCCAGTACATAAAAATTGGGGAAAACCTTCTTATCTGCACAAAATTCCCAACATTAGCATTATGAGCTACAAACTTAACTATAAATAAAATTTTAACCATCAAGCTATCAAAAACTAGCTACAAGTGATAGTCTTAAGCATAACTTGGTAATTGTCGATCTTAAACATGAGTCATTACCTCAACAAAATAAGACAACTAACATTCATAAAAGGATATAAATGTCAACCTTAAACTAATTCGAATCGCAACATGAATGATGGATCATTTATATACTCTATTCACGATCATGTCATTCTAATACAGGATAATATGCTTTTCAAAATCGAATTAACGATTCTCTAAAGATGGAATTATGAATTCTAAGGGCGAAGAACCCTCACAGAGCTCCTGCTTCTTCTCGAGAAAAGCGCGGTCGAGGGAATGAGTAGCGGGATCATAGAGAAGCTCGAAGCTGTTGAAGATCTCCACAGTACGGCCACTCTGTACGCCGATGACACAGCCGAAAACTCTGGGAGGTACGGAAGGGGAATCAGCACCGTTGGAGGAGTGGGAAGAAGGAGGTTGAGACTGAGACTTGACACGAGTGTAGTGATCCGATATGTTGAGTATCACCAAAGGATGGAGCTTAAATGTTAAGCCGCTACTCGACGATGATGCCATTCTTACCGGTCCTCTTATCGGAGTTCCCCTGGTTCGCCGGAGAACAGATTTTGGAGAAGAGAAAAGGGTAAATTACTGAACAGATTCATTAATTTCCTATTGCGCCTTTAAACTATTTATGTATATCATTAAAATAAATAAATAAAAGTAAGACTTTCTTTTGTTTTAATTTTTCGATTCTTACGTTGCAATATCAACTAATTCCATTATTGAAAAGAACTATTTTTTATTCAAATTTTTTTCCATATTCTTCGAACCTCATATCTTAAAATAATTTTAGTCATCCACTATAATTTTCGATAGCCAAGAGTTTAGAAATTTATACTCGTGATTCCATCCACAACATCATGTTTTATTAAAAAAATGAAAATAAAATCTTTTTTTTATGTGTTGGTATAAATGATAGTTTGTGCCATAAATTATAACTTCGACTCTAACGAAGATATCCAAATCCTCTTTGGAAAAATGAAGTAATAATATATTCATTTTAAATTAATATCTTGTGTTTTCTTAAAAAAATAATTCATTTTAAGATCATCAAAGAGAACACATTTCTTATTCAAAATTTCTTATATTCATCACCTAAACTTCAGACTTTTGATGACGTAAAATAATCTTGTTCATCTACTATAATTCTTGTCACCCATAACATAATACTTTTTTTTTCAAAAAAAAAAAAAACTTTTTGAAGGTTAGTATAAATCAATAGTTTCTACTATATTTTCATTTCAATTTAATGTCTCATATTTTTCTTAAAGAAATAAAATAACTTGAGTCTATTCACAATTTATTACATACTTATACAAACTCAAATATTTTTAGATAAAAGCTTCTATCTTTGGATGGTTATAAATTATTAAAATTTGAGACAAACAATAAACCAAAATATGGATTGGGCTCTTTTAATCAAAATTAGGAACATTTGGGCCTAAAGGAGGAAGGAGAATGGAATTTTGGGCTTGAAGTCAATCTAAAGAGAAATTTTCATAAATAGTCGTTTTCTTTTCTATAATTTAAAATAGTTCATATTTCATTATTGAAATTTCAAGACAACGACTATATTTCGTTACGGGGTAAAATGGCTAGCCCGTGATATTACTATTAAAATCAGTTGACATGGGAGAGGGATATTGAACCAATACTAATTTGATATTACCGGTTTACTTGTTTGGTGTAAAAGGGAAAATCAAATCAGATGAAAAAGAAAATAAAGTTTGAGTTGTTTATGTTACTAAATCTAAGAAACGCTTACGCTATCAAATTACTTTTATTGTCTTATAACCTATAACCTATCGTAGAAGTTTGACATAGCTATGAACAACAATACTAACATCTTTGATGTATTTTACAAGTAGCATGGTCTGGGAGGTCGGGTAATGTATATATATATATAGACATTATTTCTATTTCGAAAGGTAGAAAAGTTATTTTGATAGACCCTTAAATTATTCGAAAAAAGAAATAACGGAAGCAAAGCTAAAGCCACGACAAAATATTAAAAAAATATAGTGCTATAATCTGAGTACAATAAACAATGAATAGTCTAACAAAAATTGAAGCACAAGAAACTACACAAAAGCACTAGAAATTAATTAATATAGCAGGTACATATTTTTCTACTTATTATGGGACTCAGAATTTTTTAGACGATGGTCTTCCGAAAATAATCTTTCTATCTCTATGAGGTAGTGGTAAGGTTAACGTACATTTCACCCTCCCCAGCTCCCGTTGTTGTTGGTATTGTAGTATGTACATGTATTGAATTCTAAGTTATACTATATTATTAGTATAACGAATTTTATCATTACAAATCTCATATTTTAACTGGGGCTTATCTAAATATATCTCTTTGCATTATCTAAACATATTTTTAAAAAAATGAAAATTTCTTACACTGACATTATATATAACTTAAATTTGCGAATTTGATTCCCTGTGGCAGTAGTTGAAAATAGCAGCGACTTCACACGATACCTCTGATTGATCAAATCATGTGTATAGGTTACCCTAATTAGAACTAAGGTACTAAAGGAACTGCTCGACGTTATGCACACTATTGAATAAAACAGACTTCTTTTTTTATTTTTTTTAACTTGCTATTTGGAAGTTTGTAATATTCCCTTTTGTTGTTTTGTCATTTGTAGGCATCAAACTTAGACATCACCATATTATACTCTTTTACACGGTATATTATAATTTTATACATGTATATATATACTCACTTTTCATCTTTTGTAATTGTAAACAACAACAACATACCCCAGTGCCTCAAAAGGCTCCCGCTCATTGCGGGGTGGGGGGGTCGGATGTACGCAGCCTAACCCCTATGTTTAAAAACATAAAGCGACTGTTTCCAGCATCTTTTGTAATTGTAATGTGTTAGAAACATAACGACCCTCTCTTTCATTTGTTAATAATACTTTCTTCGTCTCAATTTACGTGAAACAAGTGAAATATACACGTCAAACACAACGTTTAGACATTTTGGAAGACTTGTGTTTAGACACGAATAAATTCGGAATTGCTTTTTGAATTTCAAAAAAAATTGTAATAATTTTATGTCCAAATAGTTTTCAGAATTAAATTTCCAAAAAAGGTGAATCTATATATATATATATGGTGAAATGAGCACTTAATTTTGACTACAAATTAAGAGTATTTTTCAAAAACCTTTTAAGATAAAATTGAGGTAAGTATTTGAAAGCTACACAAAAGGTACTGAAATTCGATTTAACTGATAATAATTTTTATTAAAAAACTGAGAAAGTCGTATGTGCAGTCGAAGAAGAAATCACTTAGCTTTAGATTCTCAAACTATAACACCTTGATATAAAATGAGACGATCATGAGATTCATGATGCCATTATTATCGATGTTCTACATATATTTTTTTTTAATTGTTAATTAAGGCCAAAAATTTAAGAACATCCTCGCCCCTCGGCTGTTCAAAGTCATTTTTGTAAATCACTTGACAGTTGCAATGTAACATAAATAGCTAGTCAAAATGTACTTTCTCTAACAATAATAACTTAATTAAGCTTTTAAATATGATGATCAATTGATCATAGATATAACGTAACGAGCTAGTAAATTATTATCAATATTTTAGAGGATGAAAGAATAGTGAATCTAAATGTTTAGATTTATATGGTTGAATGTATGTGCAAGGAGTATATTTTATGTACGTACTAAAGTATATATTTATGTGTGTGATCCTTTAACCCCACGAATACAAAATTTCAAATTTCAGTATTACTTTTTAAAGTAGATAACGATGCTAAGGACATGAATTATTCTTACAAAGTTCACGTGTGATGCATCGTACCACAATCATATACTGCTACTAACTGACACTTTATACCCTTACCGACTTTGATCAGTCCGTAATTGAGTAGATAAAAATTTAAAATTTATGAAATATGATCTTGAGTTAATATGATCAATTTATATGAACTCGTAAATTACTAACTAGATCTGTCTTTGAATGTCATGGAAAAACGAACAAGATAGATGAGTTTAGATAAGCGTGTAACGAAGAAAATGGACAAGTAACATAAGACGGAAAAATATCATTTTCCTTTGTTAGTTCTTAGGAGTTTGGGAAGGGGAAGTATCAATCAATACAAGTTTATCGGAGAATTACACTATATATAAAAATAAATAAGTAACTTTTAATACGTTTACTTAACATTTTCAAGGTATTAATTATTAACTTTGCTTGGGATTGTTCCTAAACTCCACATGGTAAGGCAGCCACATTTGCATACATCTTATCATCAGAAAGAGAAATGAAAAGCCACTAAAGTCATGTCCAAGCAAAATAAATAGAGACAAACTAGGAAATTGTATTATTCTTCTGTGGTAGTAAGGTGGAGGTGGCCGGGGGTGGGGGTAGTGGTGGGGCAGGGACAGGGCCGGAGCTATCTCTTTGTTAGGGGGTTCATTTGAATTCACTTTGATAAAAAATTATACTATTTATATATGATTTAAATAATTTTTTTTATATGTAGTACATGTCGACCCCCTTAGTTTAATTTGTATGGCTACTTTCAAATTTTGAACCCCTTAATGACATTCCTGGCTCCCATTGAGGTTGGGGGTTGGGATAGGGACGAATCTAGCTACCCCTTTGTTAGGAGTTCATCTGAATCCACTTCGATGAAAAATTATTCTATTTATATAAAATTAAAATAATCTTTTTATATGTATATTGTACATGTCGAATACTTTTCGACTAGTTTGTATGACTACTTTCAGACTTTGAACCTCCTTAATGACACGTTATATATTATATATAATAATAATGTGTATACTACGTGTGGAGTGTAAGTTTTTCGACATATTTAAGGCTTTGCGTGTATTTGTAGTTGTTAGGTGGTACTGTCATTTGACAACTTTTCCACTTTCTTTCCTTTCCCACACAAAAGGGAAAGTGAGAATATCCAAGAAATTTTTGTCCACCTATAGTTTTCTTGATCACTATGGTTATATGGTTATGGTATTTATTAATTAGCTCTTGATCAAACCATAATCCCAGAAGAATGAAAATGATCAAGGCATATTTGATCTAACCAGTGAAAAAATCATGAAGTTTAGAAATTTTTTTGTAAAAAAAAGGATAAATAAATACTAGTCTCATGATGAGAAAATAACATCACATATTCATATATATGATCTAGCTCCTTTCGTTTTGTAATTATCAATTGAGAATTACATATTAAGTATCTTATGTTTGCACCCATTTGATTTCACAACCAAGCTCATGAAGCGAAGATATCTCAAGAAGTTCTTGTCTCATGACCTCATTTTTAAGAATAATTAAATTCAAGATTCTTTTAATATGATATCAGAGTCGGATACATTTCTATTCTCGTATGTGCCCTCCCAACTTATTGAAAAGGTAGTTCTAATATTCTGCTTTTGCCTAATCTTTAGTAATGCTTTCATGAGATCCCAAATGTTGGACACACACACCAAAAACCCACACATTGGGAGAGCTAGAGGGGAAAATGCTAAAATGTCTTGCATAAGTTAAAAGGAATTATCTCTTTATAATATAATTTTGAACAATATATCTTATAAATCAATTTTTGAAGTTTAAAGTATATGAGACATAAATACTTTTTTTTTTTTAATTTTTGAACGACAATATACACAGAGTGAATTTTACAAAAGTGCGCAGAATATATGTAGATCTTATTTTTAGCTATCTCAAAAGTAAAGAAGTTTTCGATGGACAGATAAAATTCTTAGTTATCCAATATTGGACCTCCACGTCTTATACTTCAAGACACATTTCTCATAGAAGTGAATTTGCTCAATAGGATCCACAATGAAAAACCAACGCACTAAATTGCATGTTTAAAAAAAGCTAAAAGTGATCTAATACTCAAACTAGAGAATATCTTCCACATGATTTATATTTTTTAAAATTAAGACTAAGGTGGATATATAAAACCATTCGATAGAAAAGGATGATATAATTCATCACTTTCATTTTTATCCAGAGTCTATCGAAAATCTTAATTAAAATCTTATTCTATTCAGATCAACTCACTTAAAAAATATAGTTTTAGTAAATTCCTATTTGGTGCTATATTTCAACAGACGTGTCTTAATTTAAAAAATCAAATCCCTTAATTAAGAATTAATTAAAATACATAGAATCATACTCCTACTATATATATGTCGGCTGACTAATAATATGAAGTTTCACACATAATAATGGTCAACAAAATGGATATTCTATCAGAATCAAGTCATTATCAAACTAATTGGCATCTTAAGTACAACTATAAAAGCTACTTTTTAGTTTTTGTTGCTATAAACTTAAATGCCAAGTAGCTTTTCTAGCACTAATAAATCCTCCTATCAGATTATCCTTGTCTAAAAGAATCATTTCCTTATTTGTACTTTTATTAGCATTAATTGGTTCTGTCACAAAATCATACAACCCAGAATTTTAATTCTTCCTTCACATAGTATCACATATTTTGTATTAGGTTGTTTGGTCAGCGGGATAAGGACAACAATAATTTTATAAAATATACTTATTTATCTCATCACGTTATCTAACTAGAGCCAACCCTATATTAGTTTCAGATTATGTTATTTGAATTCTTTAAAAATATTATTGATATGCATGTTAAATTTTTTAAAAATATTATACTGTGAAAAGTCAAATATTGATAATATTTTTGACGAGTACGAGCAACATTATTTTTCAGATGCCAAAACCATAAATTTCCCCTCCTCCATGATTGCACCCCCCTCTGTCCTTCCCCCCATGCCCCCTTTTTCCCTTTCCCTCTCTCCTTTATTTCTCTTTTCATAAGCATATTCTTTCTCTTTCTAGGGTTTTCACCTGAAATAGTGTTCATAAAATTTGAATGATATGTTAGGATCCTCATCATCATCTCAATCTCACCCTCATCATGAAGAATCTGAGGATCATCAACGGCGGAGATTCACCGCTGCTGCTGCTACTATCACCACTATTACTTCCCCGGCTATTCAAATCCGCCAGCTACTCATTAGCTGTGCGGAGTTGATTTCGCGGTCCGATTTTTCGGCCGCGAAAAGAATCCTTACCATATTATCAACTAACTCTTCTCCTTTTGGTGATTCAACTGAAAGGTTAGTCCATCAGTTTACTCGTGCACTTTCCCTTCGCCTCAACCGCTATATATCGTCAACCACCAATCATTTCATGACACCTGTAACAAATATTGTTGAAACTGATTCTTCGTCTTCGTCCTCGTCTTCATCCTCATTAGCTCTAATTCAATCATCTTACCTTTCTCTAAACCAGGTCACACCTTTTATAAGGTTTACTCAATTAACCGCTAATCAAGCGATTTTAGAAGCGATTAACGGTAATCACCAAGCAATCCACATCGTTGATTTCGATATCAATCACGGCGTTCAATGGCCACCGTTGATGCAAGCTCTTGCTGATCGTTACCCTGCTCCTACTCTTCGAATCACCGGTACTGGAAATGACCTTGATACCCTCCGTAGAACAGGTGACCGTTTAGCTAAATTTGCTCACTCATTAGGGTTGAGATTTCAATTCCATCCTCTTTATATTGCTAGTAATAATCGCGATCACGATGAGGACCCTTCTATTATTTCCAACATTGTACTTCTACCCGATGAAACCCTAGCTATTAACTGTGTTTTCTACCTCCACCGCCTTTTAAAAGACCGCGAAAAATTAAGGGTTTTCTTGCATAGGGTTAAGTCAATGAACCCTAGAATCGTTACTATGGCGGAGAAGGAAGCAAATCATAATCATCCTCTTTTTTTACAAAGATTCGTGGAGGCGTTGGATTATTATACAGCTGTGTTTGATTCATTAGAAGCAACATTGCCACCGGGTAGTCGAGAGAGAATGACAGTAGAACAAGTTTGGTTTGGGAGAGAGATTGTTGATATCGTCGCGATGGAAGGAGATAAAAGGAAAGAGAGGCATGAAAGGTTTAGATCCTGGGAAGTAATGTTGAGGAGTTGTGGATTTAGTAATGTTGCTTTAAGCCCTTTTGCATTATCACAAGCTAAGCTTCTTTTGAGACTTCATTATCCTTCTGAAGGCTATCAACTCGGAGTTTCGAGTAATTCTTTCTTCTTAGGTTGGCAAAATCAACCCCTTTTTTCCATCTCTTCTTGGCGTTGAGCCAAGTTCTGGAGGTAATTAAGACTACTGATAGTTTAGGAGGGATCTGAAGAAAGCGCCCCAAGCTTTTAGGGGGAAGGAAACCCTAAAATGACAAGATTTTCTAGTGAAGTTGTAGTAGTAGAAATTTGCATGGTGAAGGACAATGAAGAGGTATTGAAATTTTCTTGTTTTATTTATTGATGAATGTTTTAAATTTTAACATAGAAGTTTAGGTTGATGATATATAGTATTTAAGTTAACTAGCCTTTAATTTGTATAATGCAAGATCCTCCTGATCAACTTATTTTTATTTTTAATTATATGTTGTTATTATTGTTGATCAAAGATTCTGTTATTACCAAATTGTTAGGTAAGTGGCACTTTTGGAGTGGGAAAAAGATGTATATTCCAATTAAAGGTGTTAATTAACCCTACCATATTGTTTGTTTGTATTATTAATGATGGACGGTTTGTTTCAGTATCTTTTAACTTTATAATGTTAATCATGCTTCAACTTTTCATTAAGTACTTTAGTTATAGAGTACATTTTATGTTTATTTTATCATATGATTCCTTATCAAAGTCTTTATCTTGTTGCATTTTCTTATTGTACTTTACAAAAGATTTCTGGTACTAATGGAAAGTGCTCACATTTGGAGAAAGATATGGCCAATATGAAAGTGACTTTCTCGAAGAAAATTGGAATCAAGAAAAAAAAAAGTCAGAGCTTTTGAAACAGTAATAACTATTAGTTCGAGTTATTATCTGAAAACCAACTCAAAATTGTGTATATATATACACCCCATTTGAAGTTTTTTTTCCTAGATATTGAGTGTTTATTTTTTCTTATGGAAGGAGGAGGAAGAGATTCTTGAACATGCATGAGAATTGTTGTTATTATTGTTTTGTGTCTTTGAAATAGGACCATAATCAATTGCCCTAAATTGTGCCCAATTGTCCCCTCAACAAAACCATCAAAGTTGTCAAAATAGGATTATTCTTGTTACCCACTTTGCCCCCCACCCCACTACAATGGGATCTCTCTTGTGTCTAGTGTTTATCCCTAGGACCACCACTCTTTTAATTTAAATTTACATCTTATTTAATTATAATTTGTTTATAAATTTTGAATTAGATTTTTGAAAATTTACTTCAAAGATGTGTTTGACCAAGAAATTTATTTAAATTTTAAAACTTATCTTTAGAATAGCTTTAAACTTTCAAAAACTGGCTCAGACAAGTCTTCGAAAGAAATTTTATATTCATTCACAGAAACTTTCGAGTCAAATGGATTATCAAACATAACATCAAGTTTAATTTCGAAAATCATAATTTAAAAATTCAAATTTCTCAACCTCAAAATCTATGATCATATAGAAGTTAAGTTTGTCAAATGGATTATCAAACACTACATCAAGTATCGAAAATCACAATTGTCTAAAATTCAAATTTCTCAACCTGCTGAAAATCTATGATCATATAAAAGTTAAGTTTGACATATAGATTATCAAACACAACATCAAGTATCGAAAATCACAATTTCAAAAGTTCAAATTTCTTGACCTCAAAATCTATGATCATATAAAGCTGTTTTTCTCTATACCATGTTGTATCCATGCCTTGTTTCATCATACTAATCCGTGGTGATTTGATGTAAAGTCGACATAATACTTATGGTTTTTAGGTCAATAAACATAGAGAAGAGATGATAAACTGAAAAGTACTGTATATGGTAGTAGGCAAGAAAAGAAGTTTAATCTTTGTTGAGTAGTGAAAAGAAGAGGACCTACCCAAATGGACGTGGTGCAATGCATGATGCTGCTCCTTTTTTAATCAGAGGTCTTAGGTTTGAACCCTGGAAATGAAAAAGTCTTAGTAGGGAGTGTTTTTCCTTCCAAATGGGGTCCTACACAATACAAATCCAGATATATAGTCGAGCTCTGATGTGCACACTGAACACTGAGTAAAAAATTTAAAAAAAAGGATTTTTTTAAAAAAAATTAATTTTCAATGGCTAGGGAGTAGTAGGTGATGTATTTGACAGGTTGATAAGATGGTTACTAATAGTTGATGTATTGACACCAATTCACGCAAGAGAAACTTTACTTTACTGTACACCTTTTTTTATCAATGGATGATCATAATAAGTATTAGGGATTTCTATTTTTCTCTGCACCAATTCTTTGTTGGCTTGTGAGAGTTGTGTACATGTTGATGATAGTGATTTTAGAATAAGTATTACTTTCGGTTTCATAATTTATGTGAATGTGTTTGATTGAGTATGTATTAATGTTAAGGGGAAAAAAACAAAGTGATCTTGAAAATTTGTGATTTAGAATATAATAATAATAATAATATATTTAATACAATTTAATTTATTTTTTATTTTGATTTTACACAGAACTTAAGAACTAGAGAAGACTTGAATCTTGAGATGTTAAACTAAAGATATGCGGAGTATATTAAAATATTTTTTTAGTCTTGTGATCTTATCATTTTATGCCGAAAGTTAGAATTAAAGAGTTTCCAAGAAATTTTTTTTGGGGGGTAATTATGTAAAGGAAATTATATTAGGAACTAATATGCATCAATACATGAGAGTGGCAGGTCCAAGAAAAAAGAATTATTTGGACTAAAAAAGAAAGAAAGACAAACATATTGAAATAAGAGTGATCAGTAAGATTAAGTTAAATCCGTACTCTCCGTGTCCCAATTTATATGACACGCTTTTTTTTCTGACCAATAAAAAATGTTATCTTTCTTCCACTTAAAATAATTTAACTTAAAATTTTACTCTTACCCTAATTAAAAACAATATAGAAACACACAAATGTCTAAGATTTGTTTTAGATCACAAGCTTTAAAAACTTTTCTTTAATCAAATTGTAGCCCATAAATTGAAACAAATGAAGTACTAAATATAAAAATAACGTCATTCATTTTTAGATCGATTAAAAAAAAAGTGCCACGTAGATTAAAACGAGGATTGGGTAGGGGGGGATGTAAAGTGATGGATGGATGCATCATACATATGGTTGATAAGATGGTGCAAGCATGGGGAAAATTATGCAACTTACGTCAACTGTGCTTCCAGCCATCCATCTCTTCTGTTGTGTCTGATCAAAACAATGCTTCTATACAATTATTATAATCTGCTCTATAAATTCCTAACTCTTTTTTCAAAATTTAGGTTCCCATCAATGTCTTTTTTGAGGAGCATAGTTTTTATTATCCTACATGGTAGGGTAGAATTAATTAATATAATACAATACATTTTTTCTTCGGTATATATGGTCTCTTTGGAGTTTATGGACTCTTAGTTTAGAAAAAGTAATTTATTGTTTATGGATATCATTTTATATATATATTTAGTGAATTTTTCAATTTTTATAAAGAATTGATTCGAAAAAAAAAAAGAAATACAATATTTAGATAGGTGCGAGGAGTAATTTTTCAGCAGTGATAGTTGAATTTATCAGATGAGTTTAGGATCTAGAATTCATGCACGATGGTAGACTAATTCCTAATTAATAAGAGAGTATATTCTTATATTAAGTTTGTTTTCATTATCATAAAGTTCTATGAGTATATTTATTTTTCTTCTTGGATTGTCCTATGAAGAATGTCTTTTGTTATTTAAATACTCTCTCCATTTAAAAAAGAACGATTTACTTTTTATTAGTTTGTTTCAAAAAGATAATCTTATTTATTTTGGTAATATTTTTATTTTTATTTTTATTTTTTATGTGGCATGTTTAAGGCCACAAGATTAAAGAGCTTCACAAAATCGAAAATTCTTTTTTATTTTCTTATATTTGTACCAAGTCAAACTAATCCTTTTTTAAACAAAGAGAGTATATTATATATATAATGTCTTTTTTTCCCCTTCTTTGAAAGGGTAAGACATAGATACTTGATTCACTCTATTTCTTTTATTTCCTCATGAATCGTATGCTCATGGCTCCCTCCAAACAGCCTGAGTCCTACGAGTGAATCGAAAGTTGGATATGCATCTATATTTGGTAAATTTTTCAAATTTAACATTCTAAATAAGTTTAAGATCACAAGATTTGAAAGACTATAGACTGTACATATTTTTAATATAAAATTACAATATTCAAAATTTCTTTTTATTTTTTAAAACTTTCATGCATAGTCAAACTAAGACATTTAAATAGGGTCGGAAAAAAGTATAATTTAAACTCATGAAATAAATATATGGAAAGGAATCTAGGTAAAGCTGATTAGGGGCAATGTAGGTTTAAAATCCAAGAATTATGTTTCCTCTAATAACAATAGCATATCCTGCAATTCGTGCTTTTTGTTTCCCCTCTCAACATAACTACTTTTATTTTCTTTAATTATTATTATTAATTAATATATAATTAAACTAATTAAGAACATCCTTATGGAATCTTACGACTCCGATCTTGTCATATACTATTAAATTACTTTATAATTAAACTATTTAATTAATTTGTCCTCTAATTATGTTATAGCTTTTTGAGAAAAAAGGACACTAAAAAACAAAAAGGATATACTTATTACAAATTATACCAATGGGAGCATCTTCCCACATTTCTTTTTGTGTTGCCTTTCCCATCATCAAATCCCACAATAATACTTAAGTCCCCACAAGAATTTTTTTTTAAAAATAAAATAAAATAAAATAAAATATAACTATACATTATTCTATTTAATTAGTAGGCATAATGGGCATATCAATATTAGCTTATTTTAGTGAAAATTAATACCATTCAACAGCTAAGATATACAAATCAATGTATCAATATCAAATAATATGGTTTTTAATTAAGTGTTGGAAAGATTCCCTTTTGTTTAGCAAAACTCATTCCTTTAATCAATTTATGAAAGTTATTATTATTCTTTTCTTTCAATTTATGCAATAATGCTTTTTAAAAAAAACTTAATTCCATTTCAAAAAGAAGTTTAATTTGTAAACCTTCCTTTCTTTTTTCTTCATATGACACACATGGGGGGGGGGGGGGGGAA
>JAABOM020000101.1:27290665-27304453 GCA_011800125.2 Solanum clarkiae
CAGATATATCATATAATTGATATTAATCTATCTAAATTAACAATACAATTTATTTTTTTTGACAAAAGAGATGACGCTATCGTAGGTAAAAGATAAACTCTTAGTCGATCATATTTAAATTATAACTAAAGCTAATGTTTATGTCCTTTTCACTATATTGTTTTTTTTCTAGTCCAGTAGGCTCATAAAATTCACTAGGATAAGTGGTATTATCGAACCAGACAAAATAACAAGCAACGACACCAAAGATGAAAGTGAATGACTATTTATAACTATTATCTTAACACCAAAGAACAATTCGACCCAATGCTTTACTTTTGTCGTGATTGATTTTAGAGAAGTATTTGTATTTATATAATGGACAAAAATATGAAAACTATTCAGAGTATCAAACTAGAAATACTATAAAGTACTAAACGTACTAAGTAGTTTGTTTTGATTTTAATTGGATGTCCTTCAGAGACTAACTATAAAAAATTATTATTTTTGGTTTTGGGATATACTATTAAATTGTAACAGTATTTAATGACAAATTAAATTAATATTTTTGTGGACTTCAGAATATCGAAAACATGGGGACAGTTCCCCTAAATCCACGGATTATTGTGCAAATTAGGGGAATATAAAACATTAATTCAAGTTTTATATATCTTCATTATAATAATCCAATAAGCATCAATTTTCTCGTACGTGTGAACTCGTTTTGCATCAAAAGTCAAAACTTAGATAAATTAAACAAACAATAAAATGGGGACATAAAGTTTAAGAAGAATGAGATGTAAAGAGAAATATAAGTGAAGGTAGACTTTAAAAAATATAATATTAATTTACGTGAAAGAATTCAACATACAATAAAATTTACATAAGAATTGAATATTTATTCTATATAAAGTTCATACATCTAAGTTCCCTAACCTCGTTTCATTGTCTAATGTTGTGGCCAAATTTTGTTAGGAGAGAGGAAGTGGCCAAATTCGAAATACAGAATTTGAATCAAAGCTATTGAATTTGATTAATTTTTTTTTTGTCATATTAATTATATTATGAGAATTCATTATATAATGTTTCATTCGTTTGAAAAAGAATGACATAGTTTGATTTGACGCGGAGTTTAAGAGAATAAAAAGAACCTTTTATCTTGTGATCTAAAACTAAAGTAATATCAAATGTGTTAAAATGTTCTTTAATCTTGTAATCTTAAACATGTCACGTCAAAAGTTAAAATTAAAGTATTTTCAAAAGGGCTGAGGCTTTTCCCCCACGACCCCTTGTAAAGAAGAACCAGAACAACAACAATGAAATCAAAGGTAATGAAGGAGATCCACAACTCAAACAAGGTAGACGGAATCGTTCCTACCCCTTTCTATTTTGACTTCTTTGAAAGGTGAAAAAGTAAGAAGTTAAATCGACTTGCTCAACTTTAATGGCCTTAAGATTAAAATATAAGATGCACCAACAAATACTATCACAACTAAATTAAATGTTAGTCTAGTAACTACGATTATTGATTCAATTATTAGAAAATAAGTTATTTTTCTTAAACGGATTAAAAATAAAAATAAATCATTCTTTTAAAAGAATATAACAATAAATTTTATGTTGATTATCAATTATCTGAATTTAAGATCGATAATGTGAATGAACTCACACCTCCAGAGTTATTATTACAATTTGGACCAATATCTTATTGTGAAAAAAAGGGGATATGGGTGTACTGAATCACAAGTTGATAATTCACATCAAATTTCCATACAAGAGAAATATATGTTTATATTATACAAATATATATATATATATATATAGGTGAGCAGATAATGAATGACATGTAATCCAAATCAATCATTCCTTCACGTATAGTTTCATTTTCGAAGTGATAGATCCTTGAGCCACCCCCCAATCCTGCAAGCAACCCCACCCCCACCTCATGATGAATAATGATGATTATTTTTTAGGCGATATTCGATATTTATATTAAAATTTGATTAAATATAAATTTGCGTGTTATACCATAGATATTCTTTTGTAACTTGTTTGTATAAAAAAACTACTAAAAGATTGTGATATGTAATCTTGATAAATAAGATAGATTTTTCTCTGCTATAACAGATATTTTTTTCGTCTCATTTTATGTGATATTATTTGACTTTGTATGATATTTTTTTAAAAAAAAGATTTTTGAAACTTGGGATCCGAAATAAGAAATTTGTATGGTTTTAAATCACTTCATTAAGGGTAAGAAGAGAGCATTTTAAAGTTAAATTTTTTCTAGTTATAGCAATGTGACATTTTTTCTGAGATAGATTAAAAAGAAAAGAATATCACATAAAATGAAACAGGGAGCTTAGGAGTATTCGAATGATATAAATAAAAACAATTATACTTTTAATATGTATAACTTAAACTCATTAATAACAAAAAAACAATGATAAGCAATTTTAATTTTCTGTTAAAATGACCGAAAAATCCTAATAAATATAAATTTAAATACAAAATATATCAAGGATAGAATCTTTTTTGGTTCATCTTATAAAGGTGACCAACTTTTATTTTTTGGCTTTACCTTTTTAAATTTTAGAAGCACTTTGCATAAAACATCCTCTATTTATTTGACCAAAGACAAAATGGAGGAAAAAGTTTAAGGGTATAGGATTTGGTCCATTTGAGGAAACATTAATAGCAAATTGGATATTCAGAGTTGTTGTGTGTAAAATAAATTTATAGCTTAGTTTGTATATAGGGCTACAGGGTAAATAGGAATAATATATATATATATATAGGGACATGCCCAAAATGGGCGTACTCTGTAAGTTAAGCAACATGCACCAAGCAAACCAGATGCCCCTCTTAGGGGACAATGGGTTCAGAATTTAAACTTGATGAGTTTTGAACAAATTAAAAAAGCGACAAAACATTAGAATATAGAAAATTCACTCCCATATTTTTCTTGCTCTTTATTCACTCTAATAAATTGTAAATATGGTACTAGTTCTGCATGTTCCATTTTATAATTCCATCATCCACAAGAATTTATTTTTTCTTGGTTTTATTTATTTAGTATTATATTATATATGTCCCTACTCCCACTGCAAAATAGCAGCTTGGCAATTGTAGTTTTAGTTGGAGTGCAAGCATTAAAAAGCTGCCAATTCTTGAAATTTTACTTTCTTCACATGTAATTGGGGTGATTTGACACAGTTGAAAGTCCACCCTTTTTTCACCATGCTGAGAATTTTCTGCTTTCTGGGAACCTTGGTTCTGTTTTACAAATTAGATTATGTTAAAATAAGTAATGTTTATAATTGATTATATGAATCGCACATTTCCGCCCAAAACGAATCATTTGAATAAAGATGCCTACATTTTAAACAAGTGTCAAATTAAACCATCGATTATGATTTATGACAAATTCCAGGTCCAGACAATTTAACATTTGGGTCAACAATACCAACAACAACATTACCCCAATGCCTCAAAGGCTCCCCGCCCATTGCGGGGTAAGGGGGGTCGGATGTACGCAGTCTGACCCCTATGTTTAAAAACATAGCGCGACTGTTTCCGAGGGTCAACAATACCAGAAGGTCATATTTAAAGTTAAAACACAAATCTACATTGTTCAGCGATATTCAAAACATCCACCCATCTCATCTTGGACATGGCATTATTTCTTTTTGAAGCCTCGTACTCAGATGTGATCATCAGTTATAAATATGCTACCAAAAAGCATTGTCAATTTGAATAGTTATCAAGCACAGAAGCTGTTTTACATTCCGGGCAATTTTCTAGCCTTTAGGCTTATACTACTACTGCTGCCACCATGTTTTGATTTACAGAGTCTTTGAGAAGAACAGCATCATATATGCAGGAGACACTAATACAGAACACTAACATTAGCCTTGAGGAATCATGCCTTGATGTCTTACAACCATTTTCTCCGACTCGCTGACCATTTGTCACCAGACAACAATCTAGGAAGACTAATAAGGCTGTTAACCCTGGTAACTCCCTCGAGGGCTGACCATTCCTGATCTTCTGCAGTTGCAAGGCACTCAGCTAGGCTTCTCGTAGAATGTCCAAGACCCTTATCAGCTAGCTGTTCTTCTATTGACTCATCAACAGGAACTATCTCACTGGCATCTTTCGTGTTACTATCTGCGCTTTCATGGTTGCCTTCTGTAACAATTGTCTTTATTTCGGCTTCAGGGGCCTTTGTCAAATCATGTTGCGTCGCGGTCACTACAGCATCAGGTGCAGGTATATGGTCCAGGAAAAGGCATACTACAGCACAGTCATCAGTCTTTGATGTGGGGTACTTCAGCCTCCAAGCTCTTGTCGCACAGTCAACAAGAGCTCGGGCAGCTGTAGCGCGACTTGGGGCTGAGGCCACAATATCCACGACTTCCTTATTAGAAAGGACATCCCAAACCTAGAGAGAACAAGCAATTACATCGTGAGACAAAAGTAAGTGTTAAAAAATGGAAACAGACTAAGGAAAGTGAAATTCAGTCTGTTTCCAAGAGATGAGGTAGGATTTTCTTTTTGTAACAAAATAATGTTAGGTGAAATAAATACCCCATCAGTCGCTAGAACAACAAACTCATCCCTATCAGTGATGCGGTGGTAATACACATCAGGAACAGAAATTAAACCAAAGTCCTTGAGACAAAAATCACCAAATGCTCTGGCCATTGCTAAGCCAGGAGAGTCGCTGTTTGGCAACCATACACGTGCAACCTCTGGCTCATCTTGCAGCGCGAAAACCCTGCCTTTGTATTTGCGTATTCTAGCAGCTTCTCCTACAAGACAAAACAATTGAAAAACTAAATTTAAGAACTTTCTTCAAGAAGACAGGACAATTAGATTTCAGCTTCCCAGTGTGTATATTGAATCAAGAAGAGAAAGAGAGAGAGACTTGGAAGATTAGGCTTCAAATCTACAGTCAACTGTACAGCCATTAAATAGTTGTCTTCATCTCTAGTTGCCAACACTGCTCTTGAGTCACCAACATTGCCAACTATTATATCCTGGCCCTGAGACATCACAAAATGATCAGCTAAAATGCTTTTGGGATGCTAAGCAATTAGAGAATAGCTAGAATAACCAAATATGTGGCAGAATCATATTCAACCCCTCCTGCCCAGGCCTAATTTTCTACACTAGTAGTTTCAACATCATGTACTAGTCAAATGAGAAGTTGTAGGAAAATAATTATTTAATAAATATTTTAGACCAAAAAATATCTTGCTAAATTCAGTTAACTATAGTCTATAAGAAGAAGACAATATTACAAAACATCCAGTAGAATATGAGGGCAGTCAGTAGAAAACCTTTTTTTTAGGACTCTTATCTACCTACATATGTAACAATTTTATTCAATGATATTTGAATGGATAGAAAGACGCAGTACATAAATGAACTGTATCATGTTTTCATGTTTGATGTAACACGTGTTGTAGTTTAGGCAAGGACATAAAAGCGATAATCCTTCAAAACAAGGACACTGAATAGCTATCAGCCAATGACCGGCAATTTAATAAAAGTTCACTAATTGCCTCCAGAACTCTGATCAAGGGGTAAGTGTGCAGCACTGAGATGTTCTAGTTAGGTGCAAGCAATGTGTTCAGACCTTATCATAGACAAACGTCTGATACTAAAGTGGAGAAGGGTAGAGAAGGCGCACTATCTACAGAGTTTAGAACCGTGCAATACTAGTCCTCGGGAATTTATTGGCTATACGGAAAAGTAGCTCACTAACTTGCTTCTATGATTATAGCAAGACCCATCTATAAGCACCCAAATGCTTTTAAATTTTATTTTATCAGTAAGCACCCAAATATTTTGGAAACATTAGAAAAATCAACATCGTTTACACAAAATAAGGTACACCATTAATCATTGATGACTGCAAACAAAATGAACACATCTACCAATTCCAAAATGCATATGTTTTATACCCATCCATGGCACCTCTATACGTCCTTTCCACGCATCTTCTTATCAATGTCACCATACTTCCTCTCTATCCTAATTGTGTTGTCTCTTTTTGTCTCTGCTCCTACTCACAGACCACAATCACGAATTTGCGATACTCATCTGAGAGCTTTGGATAAATTTGACCTTTGTACTTTTTGTAAAATAAACGATTCAATAATTTTCTGCATTATGGGTACAATTATTCCATGTGAGGTAAAAAAAAAAGTAGTGGAGGAAGTGACATTTAGTAGTATGAGGGGACTTCTGTAGTAGTTTTAGTACCTAAAGAATAAGGTGGAAGAGAATGGGAGTATGAAAAGGAAAAAAAACAAAGGGTGATGGAGATGTTAAAGAACACGAGACATGGAAAAAAGAAAGTAACAAGAGACTACAGGGAGAGAAGCTTAGGTGGGTTCTCCCTATTTTAATAGTCCTTATCGACAAACTTAAAGAGGCTATTTTGGGTTAAGTCTAGAACTTAAAAAAAAAAAAAAAAACCTTGAAACACCCTATACAGCAAACTTTGCTGAAGTTCAGAATACTGAAGACCATATTGAAAATAACTATGACCTTCTTTGACGTCGACAAAAATGAAAAAGTTTTTCTTTTGATCTTTTGGATAGTAACAAACATACAAGGAAACTATCTTTTTCCAGTCTGCAACGCAGCCAGTAATTTCAAATGCTTCAATTCCAGAAGAAGTTATAGCTAATAGAAAAACTGATAACAGAAGTATTACCTGCATCAACAAGGAAACAGCAGTTGACCCACTACAGAAACAATCAATCGTTGGGTGCAACTTGAGTTCTTTATCCATTGACCGGAAAGCTTTCAACATTGACCTTTTAAGGGGAAGATGTATTTCTGGAAACTTTCCATTGCTCTCAGCCTCCATAGCTTCAATCAAATCATCATCCAAGACATCATCAACATGTGAACCTCCGTTAGTATTTCTGTTCTCAGAAGTATTACTTTGATCAACACCGGATTTCACTCCCCACTCTGAACATAGAAGAAACGGAAGAGTATCTCGAACTTTCCTTGCCACCATATGGCCATAAGGACCGTGTCCATCAAACACTCCGCAAAAGATTGTATCACTTCGCGAGCAAAAATTCTATTGTAGAAACATTCCAACCAAGTCATAAACTGACCCAAATAGGTAAGAACAAATTAATTATTTGTTTTGACAAGTAATGGAGTTACTGAAATGCACCATATAATAACTACACTTCCATAGGACTCAAAAATTTCAACGCAAAACTGGAATAGCTAATTAGGTAAAAGAAGTGTCACGAACAAGATCTAAATAAGTCATTTTGCTAGTCCAACTAACATAATTGATGGATGAGAGAATCATAGATATGACTCTATGTATAAGTTAATTCCAATCTACACACTCAAAATTCAGATGATTCATAGTTGAACTTACACAAGCCATCAACCTCGCACAAACCCTCCTCATTTACCTGGCCATGGAACTGTCTACATGCTAGATAATTAAAAGGTTCAATATTTAGACATCTAACCTCCTATATGCACGAAATAATTGAAGATTTGGTTAACTATATGACATAGAGACATTCATCACAAAGGAAGCACAAAATCCAGATGATTCATCATTTAACTTACACACAGGCCATCAACCTACCACACCCCTCTTCATTTATCCAGACGTGGAACTAGCTATGTGATACATAATTAAAAGATTCAATTTTTAGATATGTAAACTCCTATATGCAACGAAAAGGTTGATGATTTGGTCACTCATGACATAAGAGGCAGTCAATACAAAGACAAACCAAAAAACAGAGAGACACACAAATTAACTATAGAAACGGAGTGAAAATTAAGGACCTCCCAAACGATCATGGCATCCTGATTGGTTCCTTTTTTCCCTTGCTGAGTGTGTAGGCTAGCACGGGAGGTGGCTCCATTCCCCAAAAGCCTTCCAGGAATATGATGCAGCCCCTTCTCCTCAGCCCCTCCACCACCAACACCACTTAACTTGCTAAAAAATGTGCTGAAATCTCCACGGTAACTGTTCTTCTTCAACTTGGAATCAGACCTTCTGCTATCATTTCTACCATCCCATAACCCGTCACCACTCTTGCTTTTACTTGAAGAGTAACAAATTCCCATACCCCCCTCAAAATTTGTGATTCTCTCTTTGAGAAATTTTATCAAACAGCTTATAATCACACACACAAAAAAAACAAAATTCTCAAACAGTTACAAGAGCTGATTACTGTTAGAATTCACAAACAAAAAATTGAAATTACTAAGAAATGAAGCAACATCAGAAGAATTCAGTGCTAAAAGTAAGAAACTGAAACAAGGGAATTAATGGATCCAAAAGATTAAAGCTGAAAACCCTAGAAATAATCAAAAGATTGTAGTATAATAATCAGGTGAAGATGAGTAGCTTGCAATTTATGAATAGTAGTATTATTTCTTGTTACTAATATTTATGTAAATTTAAGGACAAAAATTAAAATTTGACCGGTGTGTATATAAATCACATCATTATTTCAAAATAAAATATATTCTAAAATAAAGTTATTTATATTATAGTTATGGAAAGATAACGCGTTGGGACATATAAAATAGATATAAATGCCGTTTGGTATAAACTTTATCCTCTCGGTCCTAAATTAATTAAATTTTTAAGATTTTTTTTAATATTTAAAATAATTTTATTGTTCAAAATTATGAATGATTGAATCTGTTTTTCATATTTGATCTTTTATTTTTCATTTATTGAAATTTTATATTTTCTAGAAGATAAATTACACTATATATCTATAATTTCACAAAGAAGAATAGTGGAAAGTATAGTTTAAATTTTGTCGTTGAATTTTTTTTAATATGTGTTCATTCACAAATTTAATTAAAATGAGACGACATGAGTATTTGATATTATGAAATTATGGTATTAGTACTTATTGAAACGATTCTTTTTATGTAATTATCCATCAAAATACTTTTTAGATTTTTTTTATTATTGTATTCGTGAAAGGTGATTTTAGAACTAGATAATAGCTCATTCATTTTATTTTATATGATATTTTTTTGATTTGACATGATTTTTTAAAAAAATTAAAATTTATGATTTAAAATAATTTTTAAATATTTATATTGGTAAAATTCATTCCATGAAAAGAAAAATTTTATAATTAAATTATTTTTAATTCTAATAAAATTGGGAGTATAAGACACGTAAAATAATAAGCATGCAAACGATCTCGTAAAAGATTAATGTAATTAATTATATGAATTAACGTTGGTCGTGAATTGAATGAAATTACAAGTTGACTATATTGTACGTCGGCTCCCCAAGTCCCACGCGGCTACGCCATTTATCATAATGTCAAATTACCCCACTTTGCTTTGACAATTTGCATGGAACCTTCTTTTAAACTCTGAAGCTTTACCTCCTATATTTTTTGAAAAATTATATTATTGGAGTCGATCTCGATTAATTGCATAAGGTATGTATTATTTATTTTAATTGAACAGACTAGTATATATTAGAAATTAATAAATATTTCAAAAGAAATTCTTTTTTATAAATCAGATTAAAAACACCTTCTAAGTCGATTTCTTTATCAATGTTGTCATTTTTATCAACTTAGTAAACATACTTGTCTAGTATACTAATTGATTAGAATGAGAAATTTAATGCAATCTCAATCAAGTTAAAGATAGTAAAGGGAAACTAATAAAATAAACCATAATTAAATGAATTTTATAAGGGGTGATGGCCATATATATGTGGGAGACCCCACAATTTATTACTCCCTGAGAAGCATCTAGGGGTTCAACCATTTCAATTTTAACAACATTCAATTCTAAAAAGGCATGCTCACAAATGTACTTATAGAATTGTAAATAAAATTTTTGTTTTTATTTAAATTATAAATAGATATAAGCGATAATTTCGAAATTAAAAGATATATGTATGTTTTTATTCGTGAAATGAATATGATTTATGACTTATATAATTTTTCGTTAAGTTAGTTTTAGCAATTTGCTATATAATATAGATTTGACTTTTTACTAAGTAAATGCAGTAATGTACAAAGTAGGTGAATTATAGGTAAAAAGTAGCTAAAGTCATAACATCATCTCCTACTTAGACCTTTTGACAAATAGAATCTTTTAAAAGTCCCATGTTGAATAAAGAGCTAGAGAATCCAATGCTAAACGTCTTTTCTGCCCTTTAAATATGATATTATTAAGTAAATTTTGCCCATAAATATATGATTTAATACTTTGGAAGAAAAATATTTTTGATTCCTCAATTACGATATATGGAGTAATAATACAGGCTTATCTTGACATATGAAATGGTTAATAATTTTAAAAAGTCTGTGAATATTCATGAGTAAACGATTAAAGATGCAGATTTTAAATGACTAAAAATTAAATATAATTAGTTAAATACAATAAGAAATAAAATCAAAATTTATATTTCTGACGGAATCAAAATTTTCATTAAAATCTAAGAGAAACTATCTTATTTAAGGGCGAATTTATAGGTTAATTTTGGGTCATGGAAACCCATGGTCATCCAACTAAACTCAATACACTACTTGTATAATTCTTAAATAATATATTAAATACTAGCTAAAAAAACTCATGCTCAAAATGACAAGTTGATTAATTAGTTTAAAGGGTACTATTTGGTCCCTTTTTTTAAAAAAAGAAGTAATGATGAACCCATGTTCTTAAATTCCTAGATTCGCCTCTAGGAGTATCATTTTGTCCTTTTTTTAAAAATAAAGTAATGGTGCACTCATGTTCTTGAATTCCTAGATTTACCTCTGATCTTATTAGACATACGTACCATACATATGTCCCTTTTTTAAAAATACCTCTGATCTTATTAGACATACGTACCATACATATTAGTTCTGCTTATACTTCAAATAATTACATATATCTGACTATTAATTAAGAGTTTTCTATCATATATTGAGGAAGATACACTTAGACACATATTTTTAATTTGTGATCAAATACATAAAATAAGAAAAGAGGTGAGTGAGATGCGAAAGGAGACAAACAAGATAATTATATATCTCAAATACATGTGAATCACATTAAATACATATATTTGTATGTATCTGATGTGATCATGTGTATCTAGGATACCAAATATTGGCAAGCAAGATTTGTTTTATTGGTTATGTATTCCATATACATACAAATTCACTTGAATACAGTGTATCTAAAATAAATTATACTCAATTTTAATTCTATCTATCCCAATATATATGTATTTTAGACGTATCCAAATGCACCAAAATTTATAATAAACTTGGTGATATTACAAACTGGAGTGATATGTTTTAAAGATTAATATTTAAATCTATACCAAAAATTAGGTCATCTAAACACACATTTGGACTGTGCTTTATGATATAGTAGTAATGAATGAGTCATATACAAATTGTAGGATGGAATGTCACTTAAAGGTGCGTTGAACATGAGGAAAATATTATCTTACGAATAAGTAAAGTTTTTATTTATTATTTTGTAAGTTAAAAAAATGTTGTATAGGAAAAATAATTTCAAAAGTTTTCATCAATCCAATATAAGAAAAAAACAAAAACATCTTTAATGCGAACTACTGTCCTCTTTCCTCTTTTTAAGGTATTGTCACCTTGTCAAATACCATTTAAACCGACCACTTAAAATTAGATTGATACCCAATCCAGCTATATACATACACCTAATTTTGTTGCAGAGTTTATCCATTTTTGTTGACTCTTTTAATGTCGACAGTATAGATAGATGACCTGAGCATTAAAGGCAAATCTCTTATCTCATCTTTCATTAAACAACTTCATATGGTGTCAACCTTTTTGTGATGAAAATTTTTTGAAAATAATTTTTTTATCTTTATGGGTAGTACTAAGATTTATGTATATTTTATTTTAAAAAATATGTTATTATTATAAAATTGGGTTAACCTATTAATGATTGAGATGAAATAATAAATATTTATTATATTTTAATTAAAAATAATTTTGAGTTCGAATTTGAAAGTAAAATAATTTTTGTTATTGAGAATAGAACTCTTAGAAATAATCAATTACTTTTCAAATTTCAAGTGTAAAACCATTCTCATGATATATTGTCAATATACAAAATTTCCTTTCTTAATGCTTAAATCATGTAAAATTTTGTCTAGTATTTATTTATTCAATTGATATGAAATAAGGTTGAATGAAATGATTAAATATCATATAAAAATTCGATTGATTCAATATTCAATTTATATAAATAATTCTTTAAATTATTGATTAAAAGTTTTGAATTTAAATTTGAAATATAAATTCATCAATTTGTATTTTAAATGAAACATTCTTTAGCTATCTATTATGCGATTACATGTTTTACCCTCAATCTCTTCAAACTTATTAAGGACTAAACAAAATCTTAGCCTTTATGTATCCAACTCCAACCACTTTATTTGTAGCCGAAAGTCATAAATCTGAATCCAATCGAACCTCAAAACATGTATTGGATAGCGGGTCGAAATGGGGCTAAATTTATCCAGAAGAAGGTTGAGATTTACGAGAGATTTTAAAGAAATGAGGCTGAGCTTCATTCGACCCATTTCATGTTGCTCTGTTTCATCTCCAGCAACCTCATTGAAACCTCAAAAGCCGCTATTTTTAAGGCCACCAATCTTCAAAACAACCATATCAGACCTCAAAAAATGGCATCTTTGGGCTAAATCCCTAGCTTCTTCAGTGGGTTCCACTTTCTTGGAACTAGACAATGGTCCAGACTCTGAATTGTTGCTCAGGGAGCTAAATTGGCTTGTTGAAGATGCAATTGAAACACCCAAATCGTTCTTGGAACAACCCCACAAAAATTACAATGATAACAGCTCAGTTTCAATTCGGACGTCTTTGGAAGAACTATATATGTTGTGGAAACAAAGGGTAGAAGAAAGAAGGCCGTTTCAGTATTTGGTTGGGTGTGAGCATTGGAGGGATTTGGTTTTGAGTGTTCAAGAAGGGGTTTTGATACCAAGGCCTGAGACTGAGCTGATTGTGGACCTTATGGATGATGCTATTAAGGAGAATGAGGAGTTGAGGGAAGGCTTGTGGGCTGATTTGGGGACTGGAAGTGGTGCACTTGCTATTGGGATTGCAAGGATTTTGGGTAGTTCTGGTAGAGTTGTTGCTACTGATTTAAGCCCTGTTGCTACTGCAGTTGCATCTTATAATGTGCAGAGGTATGATTTGGAGGTCAGTATTTTGTGCAATTTGCTTGTTGCTCTTAGTATGGTTTAAAATGAGCTTTAATGCATATAGCCGACCCTAACTTATTTCTGACTGAGGCGTAGTTGTTGTTTGTTGCTCTTAAGTATGGTTTGAAGAGCTTAAATGAAGGCGGGGATTCATATCGCTGAATCCAACTTGTTTGGGATTAAGGCCTAGTTGTGATTGCTTGTTACTCTTATCATCATTCCTCTTTGAGATTTTACTTCTGTATTACTGTATTTTCATTGTCGATTTCTCAAGCTGGTTGATCTTTGAAGCCAACTGATACAGTTGTAGAATTGATTAGCTTAGCAAAAGTTCTGATTCTTAAAAGTTGGGAATTTGGGCTTTCTTGATCAGAATCAGATTTTCATACATTTAGAATTAGTGAACTACTATCCATCAATCTCGGATGGAGCCAAAGATTGACTATTTTTTGGCCTTGGAGTATGATGGAGTAAAGCAAAATGGCTCTTTAACTATCTGCGCTTTTTTCATTTGTGAAGTAGCAGTTAGTCAATGCAACTTTCGACGC
>JAABOM020000101.1:27304553-27323780 GCA_011800125.2 Solanum clarkiae
TCCTCATGGGTCATCTGGAAACAGCCGCTTTATGTTTTTAAACATAGGGGTTAGGCTGCGTACATCTGACCCCCCCCACCCCGCAATGAGCGGGAGCCTTTTGAGGCACTGGGGTATGTTGTTGTTGTAGAATTAGTGAACTAGAGGGTTAACACTGATTAAACTTTTAGGATGCAAATTTTGAATTGAGCATTGCCTTGTATGTTTGTGCCAGGAAAAGGTCCATGTAAAGCAAGGATCTTGGTTTGAACCTTTGAGAGATGATGAAGGGGAATTTGTGGGATTGGTCAGTAATCCACCATATATTCCAAGTAAAGATATTGGTGGACTACAAGCTGAAGTTGGTAGACATGAACCTAGACTAGCGTTAGACGGAGGAGCAAGTGGTATGAATGACCTTATCCATCTCTGCGATGGAGCTGTTTCAATGTTGAAACCTGGCGGTTTCTTTGCATTTGAGGTAACTTTCCATGTACTGGATCAAGGTCTTTTACTCATTCAATAATAGCAAGTTCTGGTACCTCATTGAGTCATAGTGACTAATCTCACAAGATGAACATTGAATTTCTGTTCTCATTGCAAAAAATATCTCCATTTTATATTGTGCTTATTAATGCCCTTTCATCATGTTGCTGCAGACAAATGGTGAAGAACAGAGCAAATTCCTAGTCCACTACATTGAAACTAAGAAGCAAGGTGACTTCTCTAAAGTGAAGATGGTGTCAGATTTTGCTGGCATCCAGAGATTTATTACAGGATTCAGAGGAAGATAATCTGTGAGACTCACATTAGCCAAAGAAATTATACGGAAGAACCAGGGATGGGCTTCAGATTCTGTTCTCTTGGTTTTGGACAATTCAGTTTTGCTCTTTGGACTCTGCAGAATGTCATATTATCTCAGATTTTCTCTGATCTTGAACAAAGACTCTTTTACTTCTCTTTAGTGGGCAAACTTCAGTTCTAGAATGTAATCTGAACAAAAGTGATAAAAAGGCTAGTGCAAGTTTGAATCCAACAAAAGGAAACTTATTAAATTCTTTGTAATTTATGAAATTAGGATCAGATTTAATATGGCCTAGTGTTTCAATTTGTTTGTAAGATGATCATGATCCAACTAAAATCTTAAATTTTCCGAAAGAATCATAAATGTTTCATGCTTTTTTGCTGAAACAAGGATCTAAAAGTTGGGACTATATTTGTGCACCTGGTTGATCCAAATATATCCCCCTTTTAAGTCCAATGTACTAAACTCCTACTATGTGTAAGGCCAAATCAATTAATTTTCCATAAGCGTATCGCGGGAAAAAAATATGTAGATGTATCTCGTGTTTAAATGTGGAATGTAGAATTGTACAGAGTACAAATTTTTTCTCTGAAATTTATTGCACATCAAGTAGTCCAAGTCCAGGCAGGATAATCAGATGTACAAAGATTTGCTCAGTTTTCATCCTCCTAATCAATACAAAGGATCTAGCTCAAAACTGAGCATTGCAATAGATAAATGCTGCCGGATAGTTAGGATACAACATATCTAGTGTAATCCCACGAGTGGAATCTAAGAAGGGTGGTGTATACGCAAGCCGGATAATTAGGATGATATATACAAATGGATCAGCTAACCAGCACATTTAAACTTGTTTAGCCAAGCCAGCAGATGGCTTCTCCCTTTATGAGAAGCTTGGTCATCTCTGTGTTGATGCATATGAAACCTTAAGATATTGCTTCATATCTTTTTATCCTCGTTTTTTCATTTTTGTCCTGATTTTAGGGGCAGTGGCTATTGAATCATCACAAAAAAGGGCATCCGAGCATCGCAGTAGCCAATTTGGATGCATGTAACTCATGAAGACCTTCTCCATTGCTTCTTTCCTTTCATCTGACTCAACTTGAAAGGACTCCAAGTCTTTCTCCGCTTTGGCGTCTCACAAAAAAGGCCAGATGCTAGAGCTTGCTGGAGCCACAGCTCGAATTCTTCATCTTCATCTGTCATCTCAGCATCAAAATCCCAAGGATACCTACTTGAATTGGATCTATGGGATGATTTCTCTAATCCAACCATGTTCACATGGAAACTCGGCCTATGGGTATTAGGTCTACAAGCCATACCCTGCACAGAGGAGATCGGTAAACACAATTACTAGCAGAAAAGGTCATACTTCTATCTTTTTCACAATAATAGTTTTCATCGTGGGATTTCTCAACTACTTCCACAGGAGCAGTGACTAACATTCTCATGAAATGCCCGGTGCATATTCAAGATCTTATTTTTTCAATAGGTTGGACAATCTTATCTATCAAATTCCTTCACACATGCATACATTATGTTGATCTACCAAGCCAAAAAAAGCCATGACAATGACTTTTAGACTAAATGTCATGTAAGCAGTGAAGTAAAAATGAAAAAAAAGAGCCAATTGAAGAGTCTTACGGATGAGTCTACACCTTTATCTGGTTTGGTACATGAGTAATGACAGAGATACTGACCTGACATATCGCCCATTCTGACACATCAAATATCTTGCCTTCAGCGCATACGAAAGCACGAGGTATCTCCGCCTGAGTGACATGTACATTAACAAACATTACGAAGAATGAGCATCTTATGGGTGCAGCAAGAGAAGTATGATCAACAAAATTACATCTGAAAGGCAGACCACTGTTCACGTGCAACTAGATGCTGACTTCAACTCTTTGGAGGTGAACTTTGACTAGTAGTGGTACACTAATTGGCCAGAATGTCAATAATTTTATTTACCCACTAAGCACATAAATACAGTAATTTATAGAAAATTAAAAAGTGGAGAACCACACTATATTCCGTGACTTGATCACATAAATCCAGTTAAGATTTAATCAAACCAGAGGAAAATCCTAGAGAAAGATATGGACTTGCTTTGTTGCACCATTAACAGTTCGAAGCTTTGTAATGATGTCAAGGTGACCATCAACACAAGAGTCCAAAGATTTTGAATGGTCTAAGTTTTTTAAAACAAAAATTGCTTCATACAATATCTATTGAGAATCAAACTTGACAGTAATGATCAAGTAAAATGTTCCACTTTTTATGACCATAACATCTGTTTGGGGCCAACCCTTGGGACCAACACTTTCAAAACTCAAGAGTAATGGAATCATTCCTCTGCCCTCCACTTAAATGCCGAATTTAGTGCATGGTGCAGGGCTCGAACTTGTGACCTAAGTCACAAATATAACATGCTATTAAGATGTTTGCCTTGCTTTGAGAACCCATAATAAAAAATACTATAATTCCAAAATTCTCAGAAAATGATAATTTGTTTCTAAATGACATTTATATCTATTGAACTGGTAAATGAACCAAATTGAGCACTACTTCACATGAATCTTTCAAGAGAACCAAAATTACTGTGAAATTAAATACCTTTTGTGGTCGATTAAAAACCAATGATCCTTTGTACTCTACCCATCCATCCCCATCTTTGGCTTGGTGATATTGACAACAATCCTGTACGCAAGTAGCTTTCATCAATGGTTGAACAAGTGAAAGAGAGGAACAGCAACTAAAAGAGACAATTTAACCATTGCCCAACCTGGCACCATCTTGCCTTGACCTTTGACCTATTGGTGCAGATCCATATGTGTGAGTTGCCACATTTTGTGCAGTGGATACGCCTCGATTCTTCTGAGCAGTAGTTGGAGGATTCCTGCACCATACAAGATAAGTCATTTGTAAATATCAAGTCTTCCTGTTGAAGGATCTGAAGATGAACGTTGGCATCTTATTTATGAGACATAATACATAAATGTGTCCTTTAACTTGGCTTCAGCTGGCGCCTACGCCATCCAACTTTAAGTGTGCACAAGTAGGCACATAAGCTTGAGTTGAACAAATAGACACATGCGTCCTGTGTGGCATAATGTATGTAGGATGCTACATAGACATGAATTGTCACATAGGATGCATGTGTTTACTTTATTCAACTTTATACAAGTTTAAGTACCTACTGCACACCCGAAGTTGGAGGGCATAGATGCCAACTAAAGGCAAATTTAAAAGGCATATTTATGTATTATGCTTATTTATGACCTCAAAGACATCAATATGGAACAGGTGTCTTGCAAGAAAGGTATCATTTCCTTTATTTTTGTTTCTTAAATCCATCAATAGCTATTTCCATGAGTTTCCCTTAGTAAAGATCATAAAGCTGAGCACATCTTAGATCATACTATAGAGATTCTCATTCCAAAAGAAATTCTTTCTTCCGAAAGTTCCAGGATACCTTACAATTTCAGCATCACCTTAAAAGCTTGACACACTTTAACATGGATCTTATTGGTTGTGTAACAAGTTCACATAATTTAATTTGGTGTCATCATTGCAAGATATAGGGCTACCATTGTTCAAATGAAGGAGAGGGTAGGGACTGAATCTACTCTTTCCCAGTTAAACTGATAAAACTAGTTCTCATTGGAACTTTTCCTGCTTTGATAATTTTGATTGCAGGATAAGACGTTGAATTCTGTCTGAGTTACTGGACATTCATGAAGTTTAGTCAGACACTTGAACGAACCTGGTTAGATGTGCTAGGTGATTTTTGCATTACACTCTTAGATTCTTCCTTTCTGAGCTGCTCGTCATAGTCTCGCTTCTTGACAGCATCAGAAAGAACCTGAAAAGCAAATGAAAGTATCAGAAAACCATAGCAGTAAATATGTTTGCATATCAAACAAATAGGAAGCAACAATAGTATTACAACAACAATTAATTAAACAGATAATTTAGCTTTTAAAATAGTGATCACCTCATATGCACATTGAAGTTTCTTAAATGACTCGCTGGCAAGTGAACTGCCCATGTTTTTGTCCGGGTGCACAAGCATTGCCTGCGCATTACATGTATATAAAATTAACATCAATCTGAACTTCGTCTTGGCAGAAGGTAAATATATCATTAGATCAGACATGAAATTTTGTTATCTTGCATCAAAGAAAAGCCATGGACATTCGATGCCTAACTCAAACCAATCAAACTAATCAAAAGGTTAAAAATCTCTCTGATGATATCATCACGCACAATATTTCCAGAAACCCAAGTGAGCAGTATAGATCTGACATGTGCGGAGATCAAAAAGACGGATGAGTGATCATCAATTTGTTCCACTCTAACTAGTTAGGATAAATGGAAAATGAGACTCGGGTAGATGTCTCTCAAACTCATTAATTGGCATTAAAGCCTGTCACATTATAGATAATACGTAGGACATGTAAAGAAAATAGCATACCTTTTTACGATATTCTTTTTTCAACAGTAAAGTGTCAATTTTCTTATGCCGAGAAACCCCTAGTGCTTCATAATGATCTGCACTATCTAATATCCGCTTCATCTCAGTAATTGAATTTGCATCTTCTCTAACTACTGGTTTAGCTGGGGGTTCTATCTGTTTGGTTACAACTGATGAAGTAGAAGTAGAAGCAGCGTCATTGAATGTTTTGCAAGTATGAACCTTTTCAACCTTTTCAGGTTCATCCACTGGAACGGATGACTCATAATCGGTGGAGAAGTCATCCTCAGTAAATGTTTCAGACTCTTTAAAATCCTCAACATGCGTGCTTTCACTCAAATTGTCACACCACTGGAGTAAATAGTTCACTAAGTCATTTGAGAGGAAAGCAAGATTTATTGAGAGACATACTCCAAGCCATCCAACTCTAACTTTGACACAATACATAGCGTATATGGTAGCCATTAATACCACAAGTCTTGCATGGTTCAAGGAAAATAGATAACCTACAAAACCACAAAGACAAGGATCAAAGGATGCATAACTTCTGAAAATACAATATTATCATATATACAAATATTGCACTGGAAACGTAAACTTGAGAAATTTATCAGATAGAAGCACTACCATAAGGTTTCTAAAAACAAGTCAACAAGTAGGATCAATTCCACAATGTCATCTTTCTGTCCTATTTTAAACTTTTCTAACAAGTTGTATGTGGTCCTAGAACAGGGAAATTACAAACTAACAACATAGATTCAGTCCACAGATCAAACATTCCAGATCATATGCCTTTAAAAAAAAGCAAAATCCACCAGGTTGGACTGAGATAATGCCTTTGAAAGTCAGCAGGTTAGCCTTTGAATGTCCAAAATTATGCACGAGTTTCATGCAATGTAAACTATCTGGATTTTTTTGCTAGCCCTACCTAAGCTTAAAACTAACCAAATGTCTTGCTGAGTTTTCATCCCCGTGAGAATGTACAACAACATAACCAGTGAAACACCACAAAGTAGGGTTGGGGAGGGAATGTACGCAAACCTCACCACTACCTCGTAGAGGTAGAGAGGCTGTTTTTGAAAGACCCTCGGCTTAAGTGCAACAATCTCAAATAAAACAGTAGAGAAAGTATAATAGATAATAAGAAAAGCAGTATAAAGTCTACAAGAATTAAATAATAATGTCAAAATAGTGTAATAAATGAAATACAATAAACAAGATATGGTAAAAACTATAAAAGCACAACTAGTTCTACACTTGGCACCAAACCTCGCAAGGCCAAACAACACTCTACCCCAACTAATCATCTACCCTATTCAGTGACCTCTACTCCTTATCTAAAGCAATGTCCTCAATAATATAAAGTTGTGTCATGTCTTGTCTAATCACCTCCCCTAATACTTCTTAGGCCTACCCCTACCCCTCGGCACATCCCCTACAACCAGCCTTCGCACCGGAGCATCAATGCACCTCCTCGGCACATGCCCAAACCATCTCAATCTCACTTCACTCATCTTGTCTGTCACACAGAAGTCACTCTCACCTTCTCCCAATAATCTATCTTATCACTCCTAATATGTCCACGGATCCATCTCAACATATTCATTTCCGCAACATATATCTTCTGAACTTGAGACATCACTGGGTATGTTGTTGTTGTTGTTACTTTGTCCCATACAACAAGGACGGTCGGACCACTTCTCTGTTAAACTTATCGATGTCCCCATAGAGATGTAGTAGAACAAATCAAATAGTGGTAATATTTATTTTTGGTTGCATATAGGATATAAACAAAAATCTCAAGCGATGAAGAGATTCAAGTTAGCAATAGTGTCACCCGTATAATGGTGTCAAGCTATCTAGTTATGTGTCCATAGGTCTCATTTTTACTGAATAGAATGATTTCATCTATGAATGAAAGACTCAATGCACAAGAAGGTAAGCAACTTTGTTAAACTACGAAACAAACCTACCTCCAACTATAAACAATACACCAGTAATCCAAAAGTTCGCATACATCCACAAAACTAAAATAGCAAAGAGCCCAACAATGAAAAGCCCAGGAGTGCAACCCAAATACTGAACCGCAGCCCCTGCAGCACCCTGAAAGACAAATCAACATAAAATATCATCAGCATCTCACTAGTGAGAATTTGAAAAGAAAGTCAAACTGCAAAGGACTACTGAAGAGTCTTAAGAGACCATCTGAAACGGGAAATGAAACAAATAGAATAGCATACTTTGACTAAACGGAGAGGCCAATGAATAGTAGTGGCACAAGACTAAACAGAAAGCTAGAAGAGCTTTTTTTCAGCAACCATCTATGTTTTTCCCTTCATCATTCAAGAACTAGAGATGAAATTGATGTTCAAGCACTCTAATTGAGCTATAAATTTAATATCCTATTTGAGTTCGGAAAATTTTGAATTTCAATATATACTTCAGATATCCACATGGACATTAGTATGGCCTAAAACACAGGGAAAAGAGTGGTACTTCGCTTTTATGGTACATTTCTTTTACCTCTAGTACCAAGCTTCAACGAATTGCATGTGTAAGTAGGTAAAAGTAAGACCCCAACATGATAATCTTGAACATCACCAAGCAACATATAGTTTATCATGTGACACTATGACAAAGTTAACTTATTTGTTTTTACAAAGACTATGAAAAGATCATCACAAGAACCAAAGACTGCAGTACTTGCTCTTAGTATCTCCAGCGAAAGATGACCAGTGAGCTTTAGCTAAATAATTTAAGCATCAGTAAACTTGTAGATATGTTCAAGTTCTCATTTGATAAGTCATTATATGCCTCACTAGTACAGTGCATGTGCAATAGAATCCAGGATCAAACTAATTAATCACCAATTAATGAAGAGGAAGCAGATCTTTTTAAGTCACAAATCAGGCGAAAATTAAAGGAAATGGAATAGAACCATACCATACTAAGGAGCACGTAAACCAGACATGACATAGATGTCAAACTTAGAAAACAGCTCCACATAATAAGGAGCAATGCCGCGGATCCAAGTGCAAAGAAAGATCGACAGCCCCGTACTAAACAATCCTTCCAGTACCTAAACAAGATAAAGAGTACTTTTCCCAGTATTGCACACCCACAGCAAACAATTGGCCAAACCCGCTCATTAAAGATACCAATTTTATCTCTAAAACAGCCAGCAGCTGTCCTTACAACCGAGTAACAATCTTTCTTTGATTGCAACCACATCCAAGCTTGTTTAAATAACCCAATGTCCTCCATTTCTAAACTAAATATACACAATTAACTGATAAAAAAAACCTACAATACCCAAATCCCCAAATTTTCAAAGAAAGCTATTTGGTACCCATCATTTTGATATGAGAACAACTCATATGACCAAATCTGTGAAACCATCATAGCATGAATCACAGTCATTATCTGCTAATCTCACTAAAGAACCCCTTTTTAAGCCATGTAAAACACACCCAGATCATAAATTCGTCAAATCCAAACACCCAAGTAGCAAAAACAAGTAAAGACAAGATCCAGAAGATCCATCTTCACGCAGTATTAGATGGAGAGTGGCAGTTGGTAGATGAGATAAGAAACCAAAAAGACAAAAAAACAAAAGAAAACACTAATTTGCTTCACATGTACGTTTCCAAAAAAGCAACCCCCAATAAATATAAACACAAGACTAGCCCTTTTTTGACTTGAACAATCACAAAGTTTCCATCTTTAACTGGGTTACAATGACCATTAAAGAAAATCAGTTAAAACACAACTGTCTGCCGGTTAGAAAAAGAGGAAAAACAGAATGTATTGCAAACGAATCTTCATCCTTCCTCTTCACCTTTTCTCTATCAAGGTGTGATTTTTCTTATTTGGGGGTGAAGAAACCCTAGGCATTTCAGGGAATCCTTGTGAAAAAGTGTTAATACATAAGGTTAAAAAGTTTCAAAAAGAAAAAAAGCCCAGAGACAGTGTGTGTATGTGTGAGAGAGAGAGAGAGAGACAAGAGTGATGATGATAGAGAGAATGTGAGGAATTATTATTTTAGTGTGTGACTGTGTGAGAGAGAAAGTTTAGTTTAAGCTTAAGAAATGAACAGAAGATAATCATCATGAAGATTTATCATTTTTATTAAAATTTGATTAGTGTAGAATTTATTTTTATTTAAAAAAAAAGGATTTAACATTAATATTTTTTATTAAGAGAAGTAATAATCATGGATATGGGACCCCATTTCCACTGTTTTATCATCTTCTTCTTTTTCATTTTATTATGCTTTTTTTCCCCTTTATCCAGTCATAATCTTGGGTTTTAAGGTATTTAGTTGAAATAGATTTCATGACATAAGGAGATAGTCTTTTGTTTAAATATAGATATGACATAAATCTTAAAAAAGAAGAGTGTTTGGAGTTGAATTTAGAAAGTGATATTTAAAAGTTTGAAGTTATGTTTAAATTGTATATTCTATCTAAAGAAAATTAAAATGATATGATTGAAAAAGATTAATTATTTCATTTTAATATAATTATAAAATATTTATTTGCATTAATCATAATTATTATTTGATATCTCTTATTTTGAATTTGATGAAATAAAGATAGTACTTATCAAACATCTATTGAGTGGTGGAGTAATTTTGACATGTGTCAAGAATTGATACATAAATTTTATTAAAAGTTTTAGGAACATATCTTAATCTTAATGTATAATCGAATTTTCAAAAGTTAGAATAGTGTGCTAATATTTATATTTGATATTAAAAGTTAAAGTGATTTTATAAAAATAAAAAATATAATATAATCTCATAAATAAGGTCTTGTGTGCGTGAAGACTTTATCCTTATCTTATAAAATAAATAGATTATTTCAAAAAAAATCATATATTTATTACTCAAATACAAATAATGATATGAAGAAAATTCTAATTCAAGCACATTCATATATATATATATATATATATATATATATATATTCATGGATAGGAGTAGAAAACCAATCATTAATTCTTATTATTTCTAAATTAGTCTCAACTCTATTTAAGTGTAATGTAATGTAGAAAGATTAGGTAAAAATTTGGTAATATTCTTAGCAAATGAAGAGATATTAATTAGTCTAAGAAGTTGAACCAATTAAAATTAAAAAGTTAGATGCAAACAAAAATTAAAATTGTGTTCCTCCATGGGGGCCAATTATTATGTAAGCAAACAAAGGTTAGCTGGTTATATATGATTCATTGTCTTCTCCTCCAATATTATTCTCCCCATTTTGAAATATTTGTTACCTTTTGATTCCTAAAAATCGAATTATATGAATTTTGATCGATAATTAAAATATATTTTACTATATTGATACAATAAGACTTGTAATTATAGTACTTTTGTATATTTTTTGAGTATTCAAAAAATTTAGAATGTTGAATTAAATATTTTATGGATTATTTCAAAGTTTTTCATAACATTTTAACTCGTCAATAATAGAAATAAATACTTATTTAACTTGTTTATATATAAATACTTATTTATATATAATTTTTAAATTGACATGGCACATACGTGCGAAACACACGTACACTATACTAGTATATTTAAAAACTCGTAATAATTAATATTTAACTACAAAAGTTCCATGAAAACATGTGTGATTTGTCAATATAGTGCTCTATCAAGAATATTCTTTTATCTTATTTTTAAATTATGATTTGCTCATTTGATGATATCATATAAAAAGAAATTTTCATAACTCACGAGTATTTCATATTTATAAAGAAAAAAATAGAGATTACAAATTTCAATGTGCTTCAAATTTATATATTAGCTATATTTGGAGATTAAGTTAGCACGGTCCCAATATATATTATTTTTATTTTTATTTATTTGATGCAAATAAAATTTGCAAAGTCAATCAAATTTTTAATAAGATTGTAGATATTTTAAGTTGTGAATTGTGATTTATAGTAAATTTTATATAATTTTAAAATAATGTATCTTATTCCTTCTATATCAATTTATGCGGCACCGATAGAATTCAAGAGTCAATCAAATTTCTCATGTCTTCTAAAATTTTTGTAATTATTAATTATTATGATTTACAATATTTTTTATTTCCTTGTCAATTTATATACAACAGTTATGCTTTTTCTTAAAAAAAAATAAACCTTTATTTACAGTTTTTAAAAATCAATCTTGGGTCAATATGCCAATTTTATTCATTTATTAATTAGTTGGACTCAAAAGGAAGCCCAATACAAATGGGTCCAATTCAGTAAAGGCAAAAGAAGGTCTCTAAAAGACCGACCTTTGAAAAATAAAAAGGGAACCCTAGGGTCACTTTCATAATTTTGGCTCTAAACTTTTGTTTCTTGTTTAGGTGCCGTTTTCGATGGAATATTCCTTGTCTGAAGAGGCAGGCCCCATCAATCATGTCATCCCTTGGCCTGGATTAACCCAAATCCAAAAAAAGAAACAAACAAAAACAACCCAAAAGATAAACGAATCCTAACCAAATGACCTTCTAGAAACACATCTAATAAATAGATGAATCCTTGAACGCTCCGGGACCTATCACTTCTCGGATTGTGTGACAGCTTCAAATCTCGATCAACAATGATGAAGCAAAGAAAAAAGAGCTTGGGCGGCAATCACTTCTGCATTTACAAGTCATGCAAATGCTATGATTTCAACTCCTTTAAAGACTTCTTCAACTCTTATCTTGTCTCCGACCATAACAAAATTAGATAAGGTTAATAACCACACGAGAACCTCTTAATTTTCTTGCTATTAACACCCATTGAGCCTTAAATAGTTTGATAGATTGAGGGATATCAGTTGCTTTCCTTTTTGTTAATCCGCATCATTTTTAGCAACTTGTTGCAGATCTTGACTGACATCATTTCTCCTTCTCTATGAATATTTCCATGCATTTATTTTTAATATTCATTAAATAACTTGTTTTGCTCCTTTTTGATTCTTACTAGTTCTTCGACATGTGCATTGCACGTGTATGCCTATTAGCACGATCTCGATATAAATTATTTTTTATTTTAATTTATTTGATGCAAATAAAATTTAAATAGAATCGAATTTCTCATGTTTTTTAAAAAAAATTTAATTATTAATTATTGTGATTTACAGTACTTTCTATGCCATTTTTAATTAATATGCGCTACTTCCTTTTCTTTTTTTTTTTAAAAAAAAAATCAAACCTTTATTACATTTTTTTAAAAATCAATCTCGGGCCAATGGTCCAATTTTATTTCATTTCAAAATCAGCTGGACTCAAAAGGAAGCCCAATACAAATGGGTCCAATACAGTAAAGGCAAAAGAAAGTCTCTAAAAGACCGACCTTTGAAAAGTAAAAGGGGGACCCTAGGGTCACTTTCATAATTCTGGCTCTCGCATCTTCTTCATCTGTCTGCAGCTTCTGATGCTTCTGTGGGCTCCTACCAGACGTGTTCTTTTTCTTTGTTTCTGGGTTACCAATTTTCTTCTTTTTCTTCATTTGACCTCTGTTATTTTCACTTATCAAAGGTAAGCTCCTCCTTCTCCATTTTATTTTCTTCATACAATTAAGCTCTAAAGCTTTTGTTTCTTGTTTAGGTGTCGTTTTCGATGGATTATCCCTTGTATGAAGAGGCAGGCCCCGTCAATTATGTCAGCCCTTAGCCAGGAATAATCCAAATAAAAAAAAAGAAACAAATAAGAACAACTCAAAAGATAAACGAATCCTAAACAAATGACCTCCTAGAAACTCTTCTAATAAATAGATGAATCCTCGAATGCTCTGTCACTCATCATTTCTCGGATTGTGTGACAGCTTCAAAATGGTCTTATCTCGATGAACAACAATGAAGCAAAGAAAAAGAGCTTGGGCGGTAATCACTTCTGTATTTACAAGTCTTGCAAATGCTATGATTTCAACTTCTTTGAAGACTTCTTCAACTCCTATCTTGTCTCCGACCATAAAAAAATTAAATAAGGTTAATAACCATACGAGAACCTCTTATTTTTCATGTTTTGTGCAGATTGAGTTCCAAGGAATTAATATCATTATATCAAATCTCAAAATTCATCAACACATGTGTACTTAGCAAGGTATTTCCTAATTGAACCTAGAAACTTTAATTAATGCTGAGCCTTAAATAATTCGATAGATTGAGAGATGTCAGTTGCTTTTCTTTTTGTTAATCCGCATCATTTATGGCAACTTGTTGCAGATCTTGAATGATATCATTTCTCCTTCTCTATGAATTTTTCCATGCATTTATTTTTTATATTCATTAAATAACTTATTTTGCTCCTTTTTGATTCCTACTAGTTATTTGACACATGTGTTGCACGTGTATGCCTGTTAGCACGATCTCGATATATATTATTTTTTTTTTTTGATTTATTTGATGCAAATAAAATTTAAAGAAATCAAACTTCTCATGTCTTTTAATTATTTTAACTATTAATTATTGTGATTTACAATACTTTTTATGTCATTTTTAATTAATATGCTCTACTTCCCCTTCTTTTTTAAAAAAAAAAAAAATCAAACCTTTATTACATTTTTTTAAAAGTCAATCTCGGGCCAATGATCCAATTTTATTTTATTTCAAAATTAGTTGGACTCAAAAGGAAGCCCAATACAAACGGATCCAATACAGGAAAGGCAAAAGTTGATCTCAAATAGACCGACCTTTGAAACATAAAAGGGAAACCCTAGGGTCACTTTTCTAATTTTGGATCCCGCATCTTCTTCATCATCTGTCCTCCGCTTCTGATGCTTTTGTGGGCTCCTACCAGACATATTTTTTTCTTTGTTTCTGGTTTACCAATTTTCTTCTTTTTCTTCATTTGACCTCTGTTATGTTCACTTGTCAAAACTAAGCTCCTCCTCCTCCGTTTTATTTTCTTCACACAATTAAGCTCTAAAACTTTTGTTTCTTGTTTAGGTACCGTTTTTTATAGAATATCCCTCGTCTGAAGAGGCAGGTCCTGTCAATCATGTCAGTCCTTGGCCTGGAATAACCCAAATCCAGAAAAGGAAACAAATAAAAACTACCCAAAAGATAAACGAATCCTAACCAAATGACCTCCTAGAAACTCATCTAATAAATAGATGAATCCTCGAATGCTCCGTCACTCATCACTTCTCGGATTATGTGAAAACTTCAAAATAGTCTTATCTCGATCAACAACGATGAATCAAAGAAAAAAGAGCTTGGGCGGTTATCATTTCTGCATTTACAAGTCTTGCAAATGATATGATTTCAATTCCTTTGAAGACTTCTTCAACTCCTATCTTGTCTCCGAGCATAACAAAGAGATAAGGTTAATAACCACACGAGAACCTCTTAATTTCTTGCTATTAACACCCACACTGATATTTTTCGTGTTTTGTGCAGATTGAGTTCCAAGGAATTAATATCACTATCTCAAATCCCAAAATTCATCAACACAGTATCCTTAGCAAGGTATTTCTTAATTGAACCTAGAAACTTTAATTAATGCTGAGCCTTAAATAGTTCGATAGATTGAGGGATGTCAGTTGCTTTCCTTTTTGTTAATTCGCATCATTTTTGGCAACTTGTTGCAGATCTTGGCTGACATCATTTCTCCTTCTCTATGAATATTTCCTTGCATTTATTTTTTATATTCGTTAAATAACTTGTTTTGCTCATTCTTGATTCTTACTAGTTCTTTAACACATGTGTTGCATGTGTGTGCCTGTTAGCACGATCTCGATATATATTAATTTTTTACTTCGATTTATTTGATGCAAATAAAATTTAAAAAGGATCAAATTTCTCATTTCTTTTAAAAAAAATTTAATTATTAATTATTGTGATTTACAGTACTTTTTATGCCATTTTTAATTAATATGCGCAACTTCCTCTTCTTTTTTTTTGTTAAATCAAACCTTTATTACATTTTTTTAAAAATCAATCTTGGCCCAATCGTCCAATTTTATTTCATTTCAAAATCAGTTGGACTCAAAAGGAAGCCCAATACAAACAAGTCCAATACTGGAAAGGCAAAAGTTGGTCTCAAATAGATTGACTCTTTGAAACGTAAAAGGAGAACCCTAAGGTCACTTTTCTAATTTTGGATCCTGCATCTTCTTCTTTATCTGTCCTCCGCTTCTGATGCTTCTGTGGGCTCCTACCAGAAATTTGTTTTTTCTTTGTTTCTGGATTACCAATTTTCTTCTTTTTCTTCATTTGACCTTTATTATGTTCATTTGTCAAAGGTAAGCTCCACCTCCTCCGTTTTATTTTCTTCACATCAAGCTCTAAAGCTTTTGTTTCTTGTTTAGGTGCCGTTTTCGATGGAATATCCCTTGTCTGAAGAGGCAGGCCCTGTCAATCATGTCAGCCCTTGGCCTGGAATAACTCAAATCTAGAAAAGGAAACAAATAAAAGCAACCCAAAAGATAAATGAATCCTAACCAAATGACCTCCTAGAAACTCATCTAATAAATAGATGAATCCTCGAACTCTCCGGATGTGACAGCTTCAAAATGGTCTTATCTCGATCAACAACGATGAAGCAAAGAAAAAAGAGGTTGGGAGGTAATCATTTCTGCATTTACAAGTCTTGCAAATGCTATGATTTCAACTCCTTTGAAGACTTCTTCAACTCCTATCTTGTTTCCGACAACAATAAAATTAGATAAGGTTAATAACCACACGAAAACCTCTTAAATTTCTTACTATTAACACCCACGCTGATATTTTTTGTGTTTTGTGCAAATTGAGTTCCAAGGAATTAATATCACTATCTTAAATCCCAAAATTCATCAACACATGTATCCTTAGCAAGGTATTTCCTAATTGAACCTAGAAATTTTAATTAATGTTGAGCCTTAAATAGTTTGATAGATTGAGGGATATCAGTTGCTTTTCTTTTTGTTAATCCGCATCGTTTTTGGCAACTTGTTGCAGATCTTGACTGACATCATTTCTCCTTCTCTATGAATATTTCGGTGTATTTATTTTTTATATTTATTAAATAACTTGTTTAGCTCCTTTTTGATTCTTACTAGTTTTTCAACACGTGTGTTGCACGTGTATGCTTGTTAGCACGATCACGATATATATTATTTTTTATTTTGATTTATTTGATGCAAATAAAATTTAAAGAGAATCAAATTTCTCATATCTTTTAATTTTTTTAATTATTAATTATTGTGATTTATAATACTTTTTATGTCATTTTTAATTAAGATGCGCTACTTCCTCTTTTTTTTTAAAAAAAAAAAAAAATCAAACCTTTATTACATTTTTTAAAAAATCAATCTTGGGCCAATGGTCCAATTTTATTTCATTTCAAAATCAGTTGGACTCAAAAGGAAGCCCAATACAAACGGGCCCAATACAGGAAAGGCAAAACATGGTCTCAAATAGACCGACATTTGAAACGTAAAAGGGGAACCCTAGAGTCACTTTTCTAATTTTGGATCCCGTATCTTCTTCTTCATCTGTCTTCCGCTTTTGATGCTTCTGTGGGCTCCTACCAGACGTTTTCTTTTTCTTTGTTTCTGGGTTATCAATTTTCTTCAACCTCTGTTATGTTCACTTTTCAAAGGTAAACTCCTTCTCCTCCGTTTTATTTTCTTCACACAATTAAGCTCTAAAGCTTTTGTTTCTTGTTTAGGTGCCATTTTCGATGGAATATCCCTTGTCTGAAGAGGCAAGCCCCGTCGATCATGTCAGCTCTTGCCAGGAATAACTCAAATCCAAAAAAAGAAAACAAATAAAAACAACCCAAAAGATAAATTAATCCTAACCAAATGACCCCTTAGAAATTCATCTAATAAAGGACGGATCCTCGAAGGCTCCGCCACCCATCACTTCTCTGGTTGTGTGATAGATTCGAAATGGTCCTATCTCGGTCAACAACGGTGAAGCAAAAAAAGAAAAAAAGAGCTTGGGCGATAATCACTTCTGCATTTACAATTCTCACAAATTGTATGATTTCAACTCCTTTGAAGACTTCTTTAACTCCTATCTTGTTTTCGACCACAACAAAATTAGATAAGGTTAATAACCACACGAGAAACTCTTAAATTGCTTGCTATTAGCATTCCTATTGATCTTTTTCGTATTTTGTGCAGATTGAATTCCAAGGAGTTAATACCACTGCCTCAAATTCCAAAGTTCATCAACGTAAGCATCCATAACAAGGTATTTCCTAATTGAACCTGAAAACTTTAATTAATGTTGAGCCTTAAATAGTTTCATAGATTGAGGAATGTCAGTTGCTTCCTATTTTATTAATCCTCATCCTTTTTGGCAACTTGTTATAGAACTTGACTAAAATCATTTCTTCTGGTCCATGAATATCTCCCTTGCAATTATTTTTGTTATTCATTAAATAACTTGTTTTGCTCCTTTTTGATTCTTACTAATTCTTTGATACGTGTATCGCACGTGTATGTCATGTCATATATAATCATTTTATCCAGTTCCTGCCCAATCCATAAAATCTTGAAATTCTATTGGAGTAGAGTAATTTCTTCATAGGAATGAGTTCCAGCATTAGGGGCATGAGATTTATCAAGACCTTTAAGAACGTTTGAGTAATTCACAGTTATATTACTGTTCACAAAAAAATTGGATCCAGCGATAAAGTTTTTAATGAACTTTAACCTGGTGACTTCGATTTTAGAGGTGGAAAATAACTATCTTGTAATATATTTAACTGATCAGCCCCAAGACTAGGCTAATTAGTGGCCAGAATGATCACAAATAAGGCTCTTGGGTTAAAACTGGGTGGCGACACTCAGAGAGAAAACCTTGACCTCTATTTATATGACATTGATAAAATTTTGGAGGTCAGTCAACTTTTTTGTTTGTCTTTTAAATTATTAATTAGTGTGATTTATAATATATTTTATATAATTTTTGAATAATATATATGTTACTCTCTTTGTCCCAATTTATAAGGTATTGATAGAATTTAGAGATTTAGCTAAATTTTTTATATGTCTTCTTAATTTTTAAGCTGCAAATTGTTATAATTTATGTGGCTTGTCGGTCCCATATTTTTTTTTAATTCGACAAATAAATTTTAATGAAGAGAAAAACTTAGAAAAGATAAAAATAGCCCAGGGAAGTCTAAATATTTTAAACATCTAATTATTATAATTATGATACTTTTTCGTAATGTTTTAACTATATAACAAATTATAAAAATAAGATAAAATAAATTTAACTTCAAAACATAATTTCAAATGACAAAAATAGCTTTAGAAAGCAAGCTAACAACGTAACACCCACTTGTTTCTTGGTTGCTTCTATATAAAGGGATTTTTGATAGAATGTATAAGAATAGTTCTAAATAAAGTACATTCATATTGCTTGTATAAGTAATACATGTATCAGTTATGCTTGCATTACTTATACAAAAAATATTTTTATGCATTATTTAGTTGGATGCATTAGAAATAATATGCATTGCATAAAAATTTTGTTTACAAAAATACCATTCATATTTATACCGGAAAAGATATAAAAATAATTTTGAGGGGCAATTGCGTCTTTAATCATGCTAATGCATGCTGTAAAATAATTGCATTACTAATACCTAAAAATTCATAATATTAGTAATATACAATATAGGTTGAAAAAAAGTACGAAACAAGGTACAAAAATAATGTATATATATTATTTTTTAATGCAATCTAGTAAAACGAGATGATAGAAATATAATTTCATATTGCAATTTTAACTATTACTGTCAAAATGAAACTCTAGAACCATCTACTTGCATAGAAAATTCAAAGGTACAAACACCCTTTCACTATAGAGATGCCAAAATTATCTCCACATAATCAAGCAACAGAAACAAAAAAAAAAATAGAATAAATCGAAAACCTTCAACTTGAAGAGAGGAACAACACACTAGCAGAAGGAAACTTGAGCTTGTAGCACTTCTTTTCGTTAAAACCCTTGCTTTGCTTAAACTAGAAAACTATCGAATAA